>CM070716.1:36815684-37025089 GCA_036346275.1 Otatea glauca | reverse complement strand
AAATGCTTCGCCGATCAAGATCCGCTGCTTGAGACCTTGGAGGATCATGCCGTCGCGTGTTCGACTGGGCCGTTAGTCCGCTGGATGGGCCACGGCCGCCCAATCGACACGGATGTTGAAGTCGCCGCAGAACTCGAGGAATTCTTCCCCGTGGAACTGCATCCCGTTGTCGGTGATGATAGAGTTAGGACTCCAAACGAAAGACGATGTCACTGAAGAAGGTGGCCGCCAGATCGACGTGGACGCTCACAACGGCTTGGCCTCTATCCACTTGGTGAACTTCTACCGTGACAAGGAGATGAGTAAAGCCCCGGCGCTTTCTTGAAGGGGCCCGACTGCATCGAGTCCCCATACCGCAAATGGCCATGTGATGGGAATCGCTCAGAAGGCCCGAAATGGCAGATGTGTCTGGCTGGCAAAGAATTGGCATCCTTCACAAAAGCGCATAACCGCCGCTGGACGGACACGGCGGTCGGCCAAGAGAAACCTTGTCGAAAGGCTTTTCCACGAGGGACCGGGCGCGGCATGGTGACCGCAAACCCCGCCATGGATATCGAAAGCAAAGCTTGTTTCCGGTCGCCGCCGTATGCACTCGAGGACTCGAGGACTCTTTATAAAGGTCCGCCCGACCAGACGGCGATTTCGCCCGACGGCGAGGCGCGCGGCCTGGCCGGGTCGGAGGAAGCGACCCGTCCGACGGCCGGTGAAGGGCTTCCTCCGTGGCCGGATTCGGTTAACACGCAGCGGTCCGACCCGCCGGATCGCACGCCCACCGCATAATGATCGGGGTAGCGCCGCGCCGGTCAAAAACCGCCGGCCACCGGGTCCATCCGACGTAAGGTAGCGAAGGTCGTGAGACGAAGATCCTGTGGGCCGCTCTCGCTGAAGGCAAGATTGGCTAGGTAATCGCCTCACCGCTAGTAGCTCAGAGCTATGGTGGAGCTCGAAACCTTTGAACCGTTCCTCGAGCTTGCGACTTTCGACAAGACGCGCCATCCGGTGTCTCGGGGCCCGCAGCCTTCATGACCTGGTCGACAACAAGCTTGGAGTCCCGCGGACGAGTCGGCGAGCACCGAGGTCGGCAGCGATCCGAGACCGCTGACGAGCCTCGTGACTCGCGACGTTGTTGGTCGATCGAAGAGCACCGATCACGTATTGAAGTCCGCTTTCGAGCGGAAACAATAACAACCTCGTTCGCGCCATTCTTGGTGTAGGACCCATCAAGTACATCGCCCAAGATTGGTCTTCGAGCGCCGTGGCGCCTGGCTTCACCCACTGGCGACGGTCGCGCCGGGCTCGTGGATTTGACCGTCGCTCGAGGAACGTATGATATGTCGTGACCATTAAGCTCGAGCGCCACTTGGCTATCCTACCGAGGCGTCGCGGTTGTGGACGATCTCGCCGAGTGGCGGCGTGGTCACCACGGTGATGGGGTGCCGGTCGGCGTAATGGACCGCCTTCCTTTGCGATGAGCATCGCGAGAGCAGCTCGCTGACCGCGGGTACCGAGCCTTGAACTCGAAAGCACTCGCCGATGAAGTAGACCGGTCGCTGACCTTGAGTTCACGGCCTTCTTCCGCTGCTCCACCACGCAGGGCCGCGACCGACGACTTGGGTAGTGGCCGCGATGTAGAGGAGCACGGTCGCTCGGTGCCGGGCAACCAGATCGGGTGAGGACAAGAAGGCCTTCTGCCGCGTGAGGGCCTCCGAGCCTCCCGGGTCCATTGAAGCGGTCGGATTTTTGAGCAACTCAGTAGAGCGGTATTCGCGCCACCAAGGTGAGACACGAAACGCTCAAGGCCGCAAGGCATCCGGTTAGCCTCAACCCTTTGAGGTTGCCAACCGAGCCCATCCTTGCGATCGCCGAGATCTTCTCCCGATTGGCCTCGATGCCGCGCCAAGACGATGAAGCCGAAGTTTCCCTTGGGGACCCCAAGACGCACTTCGGGTTGAGCTTTACGCGAACCGCCGAGATTCGCGAAAGTCTCTCCTAGGTCGGCAATGAGGTCGTCGGCCTTCTGGTCTTCACGACGATGTCGCCGATGTACGCCTCATCGTTGCGCCGATCCGTCGTTGAAACACGCTTGCATACATCGCCGTATGTAGCGCCCGCATTTTTAGACCGAACGGCATTGTTACGCAGCGTATCGAGCTAAACGGAGTGATGAAGGAGGTCGCGAGCTGGTCGCACTCTTCAACGCTTATCCGTGGTAGCCCGAGTAGGCATCCGTAGAAGGAGAGGACTCGCACCTGCGCGTGGAGTCTATGACTTGGTCGATGCGGGCAAGGAACGGGTCCTGGGACACGCCTTGTTGAGACTCATAGTCAATGCACATTCTCCATTTCCCACTCTTCTTCTTTACAAGTACAGGTTGGCGAGCCACTCGGGTGGCGACCTCTTTACAAACCTCAGAGCCAAAAGCTTGGCAATCTCCTCCCTATGATCTTGCGCTTCTCTTCGTTGAAGCGACGCAGCGCTGGGCGATCGGCTTTGAGCCCGGTCGGATGCTCAAGGAGTGCTCGACGACTGAATTCCCGCATGTCGAGGACTTCCATGCAAAGACATCGTTATTAGCGCGAGGAAGTCGACGAGCCGCTTCCTATTTGGCGGGAGCGTGGCTCCAACCCGCATGGTCTTGGTCGATCACGGATCGACCGCAACCTTCTTCGTGTCCTCGGCGGACTTGAATGATCCCGCCCGACTTGGCCGGACTCAGGCGGACTCGAGGCTTCCTCCGGTTGGTGAGCTGGCAGACGCGATGACCGCCGATGTTAACTCGCAATCGCCGCTCGCGATTGTAAGCAAGCCGAAGGACGGCCACGGTGATGACTCTCGCGCCCGCATCTTCACTTTGAGATAGGTGTAGCCGGGACCGCCATGAACTTGGCGTAGCACGCCTCCCCAAGATGGCGTAGGATCCGGAAAATCCACGACCAAGGTGAGGGTCTCGGTGGAAATTTTCCGCCCTCCAAAGGTGACGGCGGTCGACTCGCCGAGCGGTTGGGCTCACGCCCGTGGATGACGCCGCGGAAAGGCACCTTGCTCGGTCGAGACCCGAGCTGGGACCCTATGGCGCCGAGCGCCTCAACATAAAAGGATGTTGAGACCATCGCCACCGCCCATTAGCACCTTTGTGAGGCGCTTCTTCCCCACAATGGGTCGACTACAAGCGGTATCTCCCGGCCGCGGACGTGGTCGGGTGATCGGTCCGATCAAAGGTGATCGGGACTCACCACCAAGATATTGGGGACGGCCTGGCGTGGACGGTGTGGACCTCGCGAGGCGAGCTTGAGCCGACGCTTGTCGCGTAGAGCATGCCGGTCCGCCAAAGATCATGAGGCGCCGCCGGTTCGGGAACTCGCCGCCCGCCATCTTCTCCGCGCCCGGGGCCGGGCCGCTTCTTTCCTTGCCCCGGCGCCGTGGGGCGCCGAGAGAAGCGCTTTAGACCTCGCAGCCCCAGATTTTGTGTTTGACGGGAATCCGTGGTGTGGGCACGGCCGTCCATCAATTTTTCGGCGGTCGGAACAACGGCCGGTCACGCCCGCTGCGAGGCGGTCGACGGCCGCGACCACTTGGGCCTCGCGGACCTGCTTCTCGAGCCGCTTCCGTTTGTCGGAACGGTCGGAAGGGGACCCGGCTCGGACCCCAGGTTCTTGCTTAGTCTTGTCATCTTCGAAGATGGCCCCCACAGCCTCCTCGCCAGAGGCGTGGTTGGTGGCGATGTCCAGAAGGTCCTTGGTGGTTCTGGGCTTGACGCAGCCCTGTTTGTGCACCAAGGCCTTACAGGAGGTGCCGTAAATGAACGCCCACACGACGTCGACGCCGGAGATGTCGGGGAGCTCGTTGCATTGGCGGGAGAATCGCCGAATGTAATCCAGGAGAGTTTCTCCCGGCTGCTGCTTGCAGCTCTTTAGGTCCCAGGAGTTCCCAGGGCGCTTGTATGTGCCCTGGAAGTTGCCGACGAAGAGGCTCTTCAAGTCGGCCTGGGCTCGATGGTCTTTATGCGCGGTACTCGAGCCGTGCTCGAGCCGAGTCCGCAAGGTAGATAGGGAGGTATTGGATGATGAAGAGGTCATCCGTCGCTCCTCCTGCCCGGCATGCGAGCCGGTAGTCTTCGAGCCATACGCCGGGGTTCATAGCCCCAGTGTATTTGGCTATGTTGGTTGGTACTCGAATCGGGCGGGAAATCTGCGTGAAGGATCCTCGACGTAAAGCTCGTGGTCCCGACCATCGGGCTTGGGCCGCGATTGTGGCGGCGCCCGTCCGCAACGCTGCGAGTGGGCGCTTCGCCCACCGCTTTTCTTCACGCCGAGGGTGGCGCGACGTCAGAGTCGTCTCCGAGGCACCGCACACCGGTGCGCGAGGCCCGGGTTGTTCTTGATGTGCCGCCACCTTTGCGGACCACCGCCCAAGGGGTGGTGCGGTTCGACGCCCGCAGGTGGCGCTAATGGTGAGGGTCGAGGCTTGCATGTGCCGATGCAAAGACGCCCACCACCCCGAGATTCTCGGGCACGTGGCTTTGGCCTCCGGTCGTCCGCCGGGGAAGGCCTCGAGCAAAGATCGCACCGCAGCCACGCTCGCTTATGGGGAAGAATCAAGGCCATCGATTCTTTCACCAGCTTGTGGCGCACTCGACGCAGCGCCGCGCCAACGCGCCAAGTAACAAGTGGGGGCTCGGGCTCATCCTCGCCCAGTCGGCTCGAGCTTATCGAGTCGCCGATCCTCCAAACTCTTTACGCCGAGGAGCTCGGCGCAAGCGAGCTTGAGCGCTAGCGCGCTCGCGCTGGTATTCCTCCTCCCGCGCCTTAGTGCGCCGGAGAGGAGCCTCCGAGGCGCGGGGTTACGGTCAAGTTGGACCGTGTTCGCCATGTTGCACTCACGAGTGTCATTCGCGGGGTTTGCTCCGTGTTGGAGCCGGAGTTGTGGTCGAAGAATCTTCTAGTAGCTCAGGACGAGGCCGCATATAACCGCCATAGCCACGAATCGTGAGCTCGTGGAGGCGACGTGATCGCCCTCTCGAGCCTCGGGTGCCACCGCCAAAGATGGCGGGCGCTGTTGGGCTCCTACCGAGGCCTCACAGGGGGCCTCAAGCCGGGAGGCCGGCGAGGTTGTCGAGATAGAGCCCCCGCTTCCGGCGAGCCACGGTCTCGACGGCGACGGACCGAGCGCGAGCTCACCCGCTGGAGTGGCGAGAAGTTGAGGGAGCCGGCGGATTCGGCCCCCGACGACACGCTCGCCGCCGGTGAAGAAAGCCATCAGGGAGATGAAAAGGGAATCCGGAGATGTCGATGAAGACGAGCGAAGCCCCTACCTGGCGCGCCAACTGTCGGCATTTCGAGCACCGACAAGTAAATTTGTAAGTCAAAGAGGCCACGCGTTCCCTGTCCCTGAATGGTTAGACTCGAGAGCCCAAGATGTATAATAGTTCGGGCCGAATGTCCCTACTCCAGTTCATTCGGTGGTGTTGTATTGCCTTAGGTGCAGATGGCTGCACAACGTTTTACAAATGAGAGCAAAGGGTTTGAGCACAAGAGTGTTCGCAAAGGCCTAGCGAGAAGAGGAGATCTCTCAGGCGCCCCCCTCCAAGAGGCCCCTGCCTCCCTTTATATAACTGGAGGGGGCAGGTTACATGGGAAGTTGGGAGAGGGAAATTGCTTTGGTGATGGGTCGTCGCCGGCTTGCCCACGCTGGGTCAGTAGTCCGTGGGCGGGCGGCGCTGGTCGCCGATCGGAAATGGCGATCCGCCTTCGTGAACTCGACGATGGTTGACGTTGCAGGCGTAACGCTGGTACCGCCGAGGGAGCGCGCCTTCAGATTGTATGCGGATCGGTTGATGGATCGAAGCTTGACTTCAGAGCCATTTATGCCAACTTGGGAAAGAGCCACCTGCTCCCGTACAATCACTTCGATTGTCCCCGCCCGCAGGGCACGTGGTCGTAGACTGGCGGAGGCTTTGACACGTGGCCCTTGGCGGAGGTTGCCTTAATTTGGTCGGAGTCGAGGATCCCACCGCCGCGGGTCGGGAGCCTTACTTGGTCGGGGACGCTAGTCCCGACGGTCGGGAGGGGCGCCTTTGTGGTCCCACGGGTCCTTTGGTCGGTAATGGGCTTGAGGTAGCCTGCTTGTTATCCTGGGCCGTTGGGGTACCCCTGGTATGAGTATTCGTCAACATGGGAGCAAGGGATATGATGCAGTTTTGGCTTATTGCACGAGCACACCACCTCCTCCGTGCCTAGAGTACATTGTCGACGGTGTCACCTGCCACAGAGCTGCAGTGGTACCTACGGCGCACATTACCTCAAATATGTGGTTACCGAGGTCGACACCCTCGTGCGGTGGAAATGTAGATTTGCTCCTCCTACCATCGATGATCTCTCCACCTTGGTTGAGAATTGAGCCGACTAGTCAGCAAAGACGACCACGATCTCGAAAATAGTCCTGTTCAGAATGTCAGCTCTATTATGGCACATAACGGAAGCCCACGAACGCCCTTAAGGACATTATTGAAGGCTTCTGCTATGTTCGTCGTCATAATGGTGTACCTAACAGACAAACACGTAAAGTTTATCATAAATGGGTCCAACACTCTTACAATAAGTTAATCTCACAAATTAATAGGTGCAACTAACCTCGCACTACCGTGTCGTGCATAAGGGACCAACGCTCCGCTGGCTTCCCTGCTATCCATTGGCTAAAGGTGCAATGGTCATGATTAATGACAGTTTGCCCTCCCACCATTTGCGACTGCAACTACTCCTCCTGTGATTGTTGATTTTTCATCATTTTCCTTGTGGTCTCGTTCAACTGTCTCCAAATCTCATGAAACTTGGCAGGCTGGTTCTGAAGGCACAACCCTTCGAACTTCTTCACTAGGGACCTGTTATGGTACCGTGAATATAGGTTTGCACCCATGTGTCGCATGCACCACCTTCTCTCCACATCAGCCCATGCTATAGACGGGTTCGTGCTGCCATGCAGCACCTCTAGAGCGTGGAGAAGACCTGCATTGCGGTCGGACACAACACACACTCTCTGCCTATCCCCCACGACACGCATCCGGATCAAAGTGAGGAACCACAACCAATTATCTCTGTTCTCACTTTCCACATATGCATAGGCAATTGGTATTATCTGGTTGTTTGCGTCGGTCGTGATCGCAGTCAGTAGGGTGCCATAGTACTTCCCGCTCAGAAATGTGCCATCAACACAAATGACAGGCTTGCAATGCTTGAAAGCTTCAATGCATTGTCCGAAAGCCCAGAATACCCTAATCAGGTAGCGTTCCGTGGTGCTGTACGAACCATCTTAAAGCTTAATAGGGTCGTCCGCCATTGCGAACTGAGTCCCTGGGTTGGTCATTGATATCTTATGCAGCAACCTCGGGGCATAGTTGTATGAGTCTTCGAATGATCCAAAAAGCATCTTCAACGCCTTCTGCTTTACTCGCCATGCGGTTAGGTAGCTTATGTGCATCCCTGTTCTACTCTGCACTTGCTCCAAAATCGATTTCGGTGATAGTCCAATGTCTGAACCAACCTGGGTCACGACTAGTTGGGCAATGAATCTAGCGTCGACCACATGGCTCATGCTTCTGATTGAATCCTCCGTGCATGTATGAGGTGTGTTCCGGCTCACCACAAAGTAGTGCTCGTATTTCAGCTGGTGAGCATGGACGTAGAAAGGGCAGTTAGGGGCCTTGGTGCACCTAACCTCATACTCAGTGGCCTTCGACCTGGTATACTTGTGCTCTCTTCTAGTGATGACAGTATAATTGCTGATGAAATGGATTAGCTCTAACTTGTTGGGAAAGCGTTTCCCAATCTGGATGTCGCTGTTCTGGTACCCCCACATAGCTAAGTTATTATAGTCAGCAATGCCACACTCCAGAAGGCCATTACCACGGAAGTACTAGACTACTGGAGCTGGGTCATTGTTGTCAGTGCCCTCTTTATCCTCGCTTCCACCAGCCTCATCATCCATACATGTCGCATCTACCTTAGAAGGAAGTACTTCTTCTTCATGTGCACCTGAACTACCCTTCCCCACAAGTCCTTGGCCCACTTCTCCCTCTCCCTAGTGGCCTAAAATTTCACCGCTAGGACCAGCATCGGCATTCGCCTCTAGTGGCAATATGTTTACATAAACACCCATCGAAAACCCGCCCTCTATGGCCTTTCGTTCATACAATAACCAAGCCTTATTATTTCTCAGTCCGAACAAAGTGTGCATAATGACGTTGTTGTTTGGAACTTCCCTTGGTCGCACCGCCTCTAGGAAAACTGTATATGTTTCCTGACTCAAACGCAACACGCTCATAACATGTGATTTAAGGCCTTCCAAGTCCAATGGACTATCACTTGAACTATATGTGTGTTCGCAGTTTTGCATTGTGACTATTCTCTCGTGCAATATGACAGGCCGCTCACCGTAGTAAATATGAAAATTCATGGTGCAACGGCTAGGTGGAATATGGTACCTAAAAATATTTCAAAAATTAACAACTGATTAACTATACCGAGGGTTGAAATTAATTACTAAACAAATTAAATTTTTTGATCATGAATAATTACTCAAACTACGCTCATGAATTACAGTTACAACATTTACAATTAACAAGATAATTAGAGACTATCTTATCTAACAAACCATGCTATGTGATGTGCATGCAACTAAGTTCAAGCCTAATTATTGGGGAGTTCTAATTAGCCTAACTATATAGCATAACCAAATGTGCTAGTTTATCTACTACACATACTTGCTCCTACTCGTGATTTTTTCTTCCTACTTTAGTCTATAAATAAAAGGTTTCCGTTCATCAGTAAACGTATGCTGCTATGTAAAAATAATAAAACAACTATAATTAATAAGTTCCTAACGGAGATTACGTACATGAGGTATGAATGAGATGCATGGATGAGGCAATAATTAATATACTGTAACATTCCAAAATTTGAAGTTTTGGAATGTTTGAATTCAAAAATAGACCATTTGCATTTTCTTGAACTAACTCTAGCTTAATTTGAATTTTTCATAAATGAAAGGATTTAATTTGACTAAACTATTCATCAAAATCAGGAATTTCAGTTTTAGTTGGGTTCCTTGTGCTCCAAGGAATTTTTCTGTATTTTTGGGGATTTTTTCTGAATTTATTTGCTATTTATTTGAATTTATTTGCATTTATTTGAATTTCGGTTTTTCTTAAATCAAAATGTTTTAATTTCTAAAAGCCTTGGGCCGAAACCTCTGTGGCCCAACCCATTTCCCGCCCGCTTCGCCTCGCCCACCGCTTCGCTTGCCCACCGCCTCGCTCGCTCTCGCTTCGGCTGCCACAAATTGGCCAGTATGGCCGTCCGACGGCGCCTCGCGCGTGGAGGCTAGGATTGCGCCACGCCATCGGCCGCAATGAAACCCTAGCAGCCCGCCGCCGCCGGAGTCCGCCTCACCCACGCCTGGCGGCCCGTGCGCGCCCTTTGCGCTGTTCCCGAGGCTATAAAGCCCACCGCAACCTCCCGAGGTTCCTCGCGCCGCCGCACCTTTGCCCCTCTTTGCTTTGCCCGAGCCGCCGATCCGCCGAGTTCTTGCTCGCCGGAGTTTCTCCGCCGTGCCCGAGCCCTTCCGCCGCTGCGTTTCTTCGCCGCCTTGTCTCTCCGCCGCAGCACCGTGGGTCTCATTGAGTTCCCGCGTCGTTCTCTTCGGATCCGCACCCACGCGCGTCCGATCCGTCGCCATCTCGCCGTCGGCCGTATCTTCTTCTCAAGTCCGGTGAGTTCGCGCGCCGCCGCTGTTGCTCCTCGCCGAGGAACCCCGCCGCCCAATCCTCGGTGGCGCCCCGGATCGTTCCACGCTCTCGCCGCCGACGCCTTGGTTCCTCCGCGGCCGATTTGCGTCGCCGTTGGATGCGCGCCGCGTGGCCCGCTGCGTCGGAGCAGCGTCGGCGCTGCGTCGGCGTCGCCGGTGCACGGTGAACGGCCAGCAGCACCGTGGACCGAGTCCACCGTGAGCCGGCTGACGTCGCTATGCGCAATAAATCCCTTTTCAGATACAAAAATAAATCCGAAATTCCGATTTTACGATTTTGTGTATTTTCTCTGAATTTAATCTTTCGGAGGCCCGTTCTCGCTCATACGAACTCCGATTGAGGCGATTCAAGTTTCTAAATTTTTCTAAAATCAAGATCTATCTTCCAGAGCCATTTATTTTCAGTTTTGAGCTTGTTTGAGTTTCTATTTTGTATTTATTTGGTTTCGTTGCTTTCTTTTCCGGTAGACGCTAATTCCGAGGGAGCGAACGAAGACTTTGAAGACCAAGATTCAGCACTAGATCAGCAAGGCAAGTCGTAATCTTTTGATCATATTGATCCTATGTTTGCAAAAGTAATTTACTTTATTACAATTGCATGCTATTTTGTGTATCAATGCTTATTTAATGGGAGTAGATGTATACCTAGTTGACATTATGCCACCTTGATTAGTTGTATGCCATGTATCCATTGTTAAACCTAGGTTGGGACATTACTAGTTGGACATAATCATTATACCAACATTGGGTTATCGTAGCTATGCTTAGACATGCTTACATATACGTTGGGATTCATGTCACATGTGAATAATGTTAATATTGACTTAATGAGATATTGAATCGTGGCCGTTAGCCATCGTTGTAAAATTTGTTGTACCATGGCGGGTTTGCCATTGGTCTTGGTTGAACAATTGTTTTTCCTCGGGCAAGTGATCGTGCGATAAAGGTGGTGCTTTCTAGCACATTGGGATGTGGATGTCTTGCCCGAGACAACTTAAGGACTTAATCTTGTGCGCCATTGAACTGGGTCTAATCGTACTACCACATGTCCGAATGGGACAGACCTAGTCGATTAATTTGCAATGTCTAGTCTTGAGTACCGCCGGTTGGTGGTGTGGGTTCCGGATGGACGGGTAGATTCGCAAGGCGCAAGAGGGGCCCTAAAGGGCGAAACCTTAGCGGCGCATCAAGTTTAGACAATTGCATTGTAAAGGCTTTGTCATGATATCTCGCGACACACCAAGGAAGTGTGTTAAGATCGATTGCACAAAGAGATGATCATGTCTTGTGGGTAAAGTTGTACAACCTCTGCAGAGTGTAAAACTATTCGAATAGCCGCGTCCGCGGTCATGGACAAGCCCGGGAATTTCACACGGGGTATAGAGTGTTTCATAAAATGTGGAATGTGGAATTGTTGGGATGTGAATGGGGGGAGTTCACTGTTGTTTTGTTGTCTATCATTGATCTATCAGTTATTTATTTATGTTTTCATAAATATGCTTTCAATCTATTTACTGTATTTCAATTCAAGTTATTGCTTTATGCAAATGAACTATATAGCTATCCTTGTCAAGCCGTGCATAAATGTATTGCATCAATTCCCTACGGCTTGCTGAGTACCTTTGTACTCACGGCTTTATGCCCTTGTTGATCGATTCTTCAAGGAGATAATGAATATCATGAGGAGGAATTCTATGAAGACTACGTGGATTAGGAAGGCGTTCCCTGCACGATTGCCGTGGCATGTCGAATGGTTCAATTTATCTTTTCCACGCAATAGTATTTGTTTCTTAAGCCCTTAAGGCATAATGGTGTAAACATTGACCATAAGGTCGTTTGCTTTATTTAATAATAATTTGCTTCTTCTTAATTAATTCGTTGTATGGAATGGTATTTCATCTATGTTTCCACTGTGTGCACTAGCGTGATCCTGGACTAGTGTAGTATACACAGAGGGTTTTGGATTTGCAAATCTGGGTCCCGACATATACTAAGTATAATAGCATCTCTAGTTTACGTATCGTCTCCACGCTAATTAATCTAACCAGGTAATTACGAATAAATCTAACCAGGTAATTACTCTAATAATGACTTATCAAAACTAATTAATCTAACCAGGTAATTACTCTAACAATGACTTACCAACGCTAATTAATATAACCAGGTAATTATTCTAACAATGACTTACCAGCGCTAGTCGCCTCCTTCTCTTCTGCTTGCCAAGCTCCTCTTTCTCTTCTGCTTGCCAAGCCCCTCCCTGTCTTCTGCTTGTGAAGCTCCTCACTCGCACACTCCAGGCTACTTCCCCTCCCCTCTATTTATTCTGCGCTGAAGAATGCGAAGCGAGCAGTAGACAAACATGCATGCAAAGCGAGCAGCAGACAAACATGCATGCAGCAAACAAATCATGCATGCATGCGAATAATCAGCAAAGACAAATGAACTTTTGGCGTGCAAAGCAAACGAGTTGACGCGCGACGCGACCGGCCGGGCCCAGGGCATAGTCGGCATGTGGTGCGCCGGCTATGCCATAGCCAGCATGTGGGATGCCGGCTATGGCATAGCCGGCGCACCGCATGCCGGCTATGCCCTGCCGTCGCATCAGCTACCGGGTATTGCCGCCATTTCGGAAAATACGAAAAAACGTTGCCCAAAACTGATAATATACGGTACAAAGTTGTCTGTATTTGAAATTTTGCCGCATGTCAGCAAGAGATACATGTAAATACGTAATTGTGCATAGAATAAGACTGCAATTTTGGTGCCAACTAGTGGTTCAAGGAGCTTTCAAGGTGATATGGAGATAGAAGTTTCAGATCTAGTTTAGATCTGATTTTTAAATCTGAATTTTTCATCCCGTTTTTGGCCATCTAAATGGATTCAAATGAAAAAAAAATTATATACCAAAGTTGTAGATCTCGTCGAGAGCTACATTTTCATATAAAGTTCATATCCATCCGAGATCATATGAAAAAGTTATGATTTTCTTTAAAAACTGGCTACAGGACAGGGGACATGTCGCCCATTCAGAGGGCGACAAGTGCCAATATCGCCCATTTAGAGGGCGACAGAGGTATATTTTTGTAATTTTTTGAGATCAAGATATATTTTTGCAATTTAAATAAAAAAATGTATTATTTAATTTTTTCCCCTAATTTAGTCCATCTAGTGCTGCTTTACTATGCCACACTTTGGTTTCCCTTGCTGTTGGAAAGGGAGAAGAAGTTGGATTTGTGGATGGCCATCCTCAAATCAGGTCCCTTCAACCATTCATCTCCATCCTTTAATCTTAATCCAACATCGCAAAAGTTAAAAGAAGGATGCGCGATTAATTGCATCTTCTAAAGTTATCCCTTTCATTTTTTTATGTCTTGTATTGTTCTCTGGAATGAGAAATTGGGTACGTGAAATAGTACATTCCCATGTAAGGAGAATAGTGTTTACATCAAACATCTCTGTCGATATGTACGGTTTTAAGTTGTCTTTTTTTCCATAGTAAATCTTTTGTCTTAATACACAAAACCGTACATTTGTAAGTAATGCATATATATAGCTTGAATTGCAACGGACGTTCCCTTACGGTTTCAAAAGAAGATTGTACGGGTCAAAAAGCAAATGCAATTATCTAGTTACTATGTAGAGGTAAATCAGTAGCTCAAGTGCTTAAAAGAAGACCGTATAGATCAAAACACAACTGCAGCTACCGACTTACTAGTTTTCAGAGCAAATCATCAGCTAAGTGTTTCTAAAGCTCATACATTTTTCTTTCAAGGAAAAGTATAGAAACATTTACACCCTCAAAGAGAAACTTCTGTCAGGTGTACACTCTATCGCACTAATACTAAGAAGCTAACCTACCACAATTTGGTAAAATATTTTCTAAGAATCTTCAAAAGAAATCCAAAATGTTATAAAGAAGGCAAGAAGATATTCCCACATATATATAGGCGTGCATCGAGATCAATCGAGATCGATATAAAATTCTAAAAATCAAACCAGCATTCCATCTTCTAACAATTTTATTGTCCTTATATAAATCTTGGATAAGATAGCACTTAGAAATCCATATATAAGTAGAGTTACATCTCCCAAGACCGAACAATCCATGGCCCTCCACATATTCGAGAAGCAACATGTGGCCCAAACTGTCCTAAACTTTCTCTTCCATCTAACTAAAGTCGAAGCCCACGTTTAAAACGCAGAAAAAGTTCCTAATTTATGTAAGAATTAAAACTTTTACTCTGAAATTTCTGTGAATTGAACTTGCTGCATTCTAAACGGCCAAAAAGCTATAAATGCACTTACCCAACAACTTAGAAATCCAGCAGAATTGTACTTAGAAATCCAGCAGAATTGTACCGGACTTTGCCATTCGCCCATCCCATTGTCTACAGCGCCAGGCAGCCTCTGGGCTGTATTGGGCTGCGAATGAAACGAGCCTTCTACAGTGGGGCAAATGACAGATATGCATGGTACAACGAAAGGCCCAGTCATGCAGGTACGTATGCATCTTTCTCTCAGAAAAAGAAGAAAGAGAAGCTACCTATGCATCTAGAAATGACAACAACAAGTTAGCATCGTGCGCTACGCTGTATCGTGCGAAATTTGGTCCGACAGATATTTCTGAATTTTTTTTGTGGAATTTTGGTTTTCTTGTTTTTTTAAAAAAATGGGTTGCTAAGAGTCGGCGGCGAATCTGTGGATTGCTAAGAGCTGTTGGTGAATCTGTGGAATTTTTTTTGAGAAAACTACAGTGGGACCTAAACATATTTCTTTTTTTTGCGTAATTTCGGTTTTCTTGGTTTTTTTATTTTAAAAAATGGGTCGCTAGGAGCCGTCGACGAATTTGTGAATTGCTATGAGCCGTCGGCGAATCTACTAATTTTTTTGGGGGAGAAAACCGCGAAGGGACCTAAACGTAATTTTATTTTTCTTCGGGTCCCGTCTACTAAAAACCGATTTCTTGGAACCTAAACGCAATTGTGTTTTTCTTTGGGTCCATTTTGTTGAAAACCGCCGGATGATCTGAACATAAACTGCGAAGGGACCTAAACGTAATTTTGGTTTTTGAGTCCTTTCTATTAAAAACCAACCGGAAGACCTAAACGTAATTTTGAATTTCTCGAAAGACCTTTTCACGAGGAACGCTGACGTGGCACCCTGGTTGGCCGGCAATTCTCTCCTGTTTACATAAAGGTACTAGTCAGGGTCACGCGCTACGCTACGTCGTGCGAAATTTCGTCGCGTGACGCTGCGACGTGCGAAATTTGGAAAATTCGGTTGCACTACGTTGCACCACGCGAAATATGGTCCTACGGAAATTCGGTTTTCTTGTTTTTTAAAAAAATGGGTCGCTAGGACCCGTTGGTCCCTCCGTGGACTGCTATAAACCGTCCGCGAATCTGTGTGGTTTTTTTTGAGAAAACCACGGAGGGACTAAACGTAATTTTGTTTTTGGTGTAATTTCGGTTTTCTTGTTTTTTTCTAAAAAAAATGGGTCGCTGGGACCCGTCGGCGAATCCGTGGACTGCTATAAACTGTTAGCAAATCTGTGGATTTTTTGGGAGTAAACCGCGGAGGGACCTAAACGTATTTTCGTTTTTCTTTGGATCCAATATGCTAAAAACCAATTTCTTAGGACCTAAACGTAATTTTATTTTCTCTCGGATCTATTTTGCTAAAACCGTCGAGAGGATCTGTACGTAAACCGCAAAGGGATCTAATCGTAATTTTATTTTTTTCCAAGTCAATTCTGTTAAAAAACCGACAGAGATACTAAACGAGATTTCGAATTTTTTAAAGAGCCTTTTCGCGAGGGGTTAAGGTGGCACGGCTAAGAGGGCGTCAATTTCTCTCTGTATAATATAAGATATATATACATGCATGTCAACTTCACAGAGAAACATGTAATTGTAGAAGCAAGCCGGCAATTTCGATGCGAACTGGTTAGTGGATCACGGAGCTTTCGAGGTGGATATGCCAAATTACTCGGATTTTATACCATGGGCGGATGGGCCCTGCTTGCATTACAAGGTCGCCAATCCGTGATGGAACAGCGCGCACCTGCCGACGGATCATCCATGCATCAACCTCTGCAAACTGCACTAGGCGCCGGGTAATTCAGTCCATCTGTTTCAGCTTTATCGAGAAGGAAGTAGCCGCAGCCCGTACTTTTGTTGCTGCCATGTAATATGGAACAGGGAGGATTTGGGGTTTGTGGATGACCAGCCTACAGATGGTTGGGTCAAGCTAGCGGCTAGCCTGCCAAACAAATCAAGTCTCATCACCCTATCATCTCCATCCATCAATCTAAGTACAGTATCGTAAATATAACAATTGAAGGAAAAAGGGTATACAACTACTGTGTACTGTCTACTGTCATCATTCTTTATTTTTTTTACACTCATTTCAGTTTATTATGCCTTCAATTTTAGTAACCAAGCGCAGCTGGACTGTTGGAGGGTGTCGTTGAATGCTCCTCCAGCAGACTCTAAACTAGGAGGTAAAAAAAGCTTGAGGTTTATGAGCTATTCGAGCTCGGCTCAAATTTCTAACGAGTCGAACTTGAGCTCGATCTCGAGCTTACGAGCCTAACCGAGTCGAGCTCGAATAGCTTGTGAACCTACTCGATCTTGGATCGAGCTTCCTTGAGCGAGCTTACTCGAATCTGTTACCGAGCTTACTCGAACTTACCGAGTTTATTCGAGCCGAGCTCGAGCCTACTCGAGTTTGAACCGAGCCGAGCTCGAACCTGGGTCAAGGCTTGAAACCTAACTCAAGCTCGGTTCGAACTCGGCTCAAGCTTTTCCTGAGCTCGAGCCTAGAGGACTAGGCTCGCTCGAGCTCGACTCGTTAACAGCCCTACTCCAAACCGGTGCCAACTTTCCATCTTGAATGGCAGTTGGCAGTGCTCTTGGTTATTTTTTTTTAAAAAAATTATGCCTTCTATTCTTGTTTGGAATAAGCAGTTGGGTTAGTAGAATAGTAGTATTCCCAAATTGTCCCAATTACCTACATTTGTGTTTATCAAACATTTCGGTCAATGTATATATGGTTTTGAATTGCATGTTTATGTGATAAGGAGAGATGCTTCTATGTATTTTTTCTTAATACAAGTTATACAAATCTTAAAATAAGTAAAATAGTAAGTAATTACTATTTACTATCCATTCATACTTTAATATTTATGTAAATTTTAAAAAGAGATGTACATAAGCACCTCTCATAAATACATCATATATTTAGTAGACAAAACTAGTCTCTAATATGCCTTGGGTTCCCATGATGTTTCTGCCGTTTCAAAATGAAAATGCGAAGAGGTAAATTAGCACCATAATTGCTTAAAATAAAACATGCCAGATCAAAAGGAAATTGCATCTACCTAGCTAGTAAACAGTTCCAGGGCAAATCATCAGTTCAAAGTGCTTCATAAGCTCATGCATTTTTCTTCTAGAAAAAATATAGAAACTTTAATTACACCCTAAAAGAGGAACATCTTTCTGAGGTGTACACTCTATCGTACTAATAAAAAGCTGACCTACCACAATTTGGTAAAATATTTTCTAAGAGTCGTTGAAAAAGAAATCCAAAATGGTAGAGTATAAAAGAAGAGGCCAACAACCCATGGCTCTCCTCCATATATTGGAGAAGCAACATGAGGCCCAAATTGTCCCAAATTTTTCCTCCCATCAAACTAAAGCTATCGACGCACTAACCCAACAACAACACCTCCTTTCAAATCGGGGAGAATTTTACCGGACTTGCCATCCCATTACCCACCGGACTTGCCATCCCATTACCCATACTTTAATTTACTTTTTTCCATGCGTTTCTATTACCTTGGATGAGTTCACCACAACATGCATGCCGAGCTATGAACGAACCCCCTCTTTCCAAGTCACCCTAGGTGAAAGAAAATGACATAAGGGAACCGTATGTCCCCTGCTTTTTACTGGCGCCCGTACACCTATATCCCTGATAATTTTTTTTCCAAGATTCCAGACACCACCTTCTGATCAGCGAGAGACCTCCATTACGACACCTCACAAAGGCTATCTCCTGAGTAAACAACCATTATACAACTGTAATAAATATGACCCCGAGATCTAAGCCTTGTGTAGTCACTGTAATGCGCTCGTGATCCATGCATCGATCATTTGGACTTTCCATCCTAAAAAGTAAACACATAAAATAGTAGCGTCGACTGTTGTATGTATACTTCTTCGTATCATCTTAAGATAAAATTTTAAACAACTTCTACAATACATAACATCGTAAGGTTGTCTCTATAAAATCTTATAATCTTTTAATTATAGCATGAATTTTTTTATTATAAACAATAACTAATACAATGACGTTTTATACTGTTCATATAGTCATCTCTTCACGAAGAGACATCTATACTCTCTCTTCTCCTTCTCTCATCTTCGTATAAGCAGAAATTTTACATGATAAAGCATATAGATAGATAACATCGCAACATTGTATATACCCAGAGGTCTCTTAAAAAGGCCAGGGATCAAAATGGCATTGCTACGCGTGTGAACAAGCGTTTTCCGAATAATGGGCACCGTCTCATCGACACGTGGGTCTTAACTTACGGATGAAGCTCATTCGGACCTATCTGTCGGTGACTGGTCGCGATGATTTCGTGAAGGTTTGCTCATGCGCGGAGCACTAAGGCATGGCCATACAGGAGAACATCCCATATACGATCAGCAGTGCAGCCCCAGGTGCACATGCACACACCTGAATAGATCACCAGCTAGCTCCCACATTCCAAGTCCATGTCCCCTGATCGCTACACGCATTAGCGCCTTCATCAGTGCGCCGTGATAGGTGTCGTCACCTCATGTACATGACACGCCGGACGGAAGCACCAGAGGGCGAGAGATGTATAGCGACGGATCATCGATCATCTCCGATCAGCTGGCCAGCTAACTGTGTTACCGCTAGCGTTTCCCATGTGTGTTTTGGGACAGTTTTCTGGGGTTAGCGACGGTGTGGCCTACTGATGCATGCATGCTCTCTAACCTAGCTCTATGACTAGCTATATATGGTGATATGTAGCTTTCGGTGAAGGCTAGTGGCGCTCGTGGTGGCGAAGATCGACTAGGCATGTATGTATGATGGACGTTAGGGTCCATTCGGCCGTGGAATTAGTGTAACACCGTATCATTCTGCATATAATTGTTGATCTGGTTTGTCCGTCTTTGATGAGATGCGCTGCCACAATCCCGATTATTCCTGACCGATCGAGCAGACCAACGGCGCCATAATCGGTTCTGATTTCTTGGCTGCGTACCACGAGGTTAGTAATTCCATTCCACGAGCCAAACAACATGAACAGGGATGATTTCGCGCGACTATAGCCACCGATGAAGTCAACACAAATATGTACAGGATCGATCAGATGATTCTAGAATAGGACACTCAACGACCGAATCAAATAGCGTTTCGAGATTCGTACGATTACGAACGTGCATTGATCGATGGGGGTTGTTTAGGCGTGGAAGCGTGCAGTGGTGGTGGGTCGGTACTATCTAAGCTTCTTCCAATTCTAAGCAAACGGATAGGTGCAGGCAGCAGTGCCTAACCAGTCTCGTCAACTTTTGGCATTGTTGGAATCAGGTTTGAAATCTGGTTTTCTGTTGATACCTCTTGAGCAGATGAAATTTAAAATTTTGTTGAGGTCTTGGAATTTCGGACAAATCCCGGATGAAATATAAAAACCAAAATTCAAATCCGTTTTTTTTTCAACCGAGATTTCGCCAAGATTCCCAATATTTTTGTAAAATTGAACCAAGCAAAAAATAGTGCAAAACACGTTCAAAATTTTTGAAATTTTTTGTGGATGGTCCTGACACATCACAAATATTACCATAAAAATTTCAGATGCTGATCAAGCCTAAAGAATTTTTAAAAAATTCTGACAGTGGTACTGTCCTGATAAAAGGTTGACCGGCAAATTTGAACCAAATGAAAAATAGAACAAACCACGTTATAAAATTTTGATTTTTTTTTAATAGTTATGATGCATCAATAATGTTTTCATAAAATTTTCAGACAATCATTATCGAGCTTCAGGAAATTTAAAAAATTCTGACAGTGCTGATGTCATGATAAAAACCTTACCGGCAAACTTCAACCGAATGAAAAATGGTTCAAATCACGTTAGAAAATTTTGAAAATTTTTACGGATGGTACTAATGCATCATCAATGTTTTTGTAAAATTTTAAGATGATGATCAAGCTTTAAGAATTTTTAAAAATTCTGAAAGTGCTACGTCCTGATAAAAGCCTGATAATCAATACATAGATTTTCTTGAGCAAACAAAAAAGGTTTAGAATTTTTGAAACTTTTACAGAAGTATGCTAAGGCAATGATTAAGCTCACATAAACATTTTGGATCATGATCACACTCCAGTGAATTTATAAAATTTCTTACAAGTGTACTATACCATTTATGTTCTTTCTGTTTTTTATTTTTGAAATATAACAAATGAAGTTCAATGCATCCATAGATTTGATTGAGCAAACAAAAAAAGTGTAAAATTTTTGAAAATTTTGTATAATGGTTCTGAAGAATTCTTAAGCTCTCATAAAAATTTTGGATTATGGTCACACTCGAAAAAATTTATAAAATTCTGACAAGGTTACTATCTCAGTTATGTTCATTTGGTTTTTTATTTTTTAAAGATAACAAATGAATTTTAATTATTTTGAAAAATTATATGTATGATACTAAAGTGCTAAATATGGTACCATAAATTTTTCAGAGTATGATCAAGCATGTAAAATTTTATAAAAATCTTACAGCGTTTCTACCGAAATTATAAAATGTCTCAAAAATTCGGTTTTTCAATAAATTTTCATAGATGATGACTTTCTTAAGGGTTATTTGGCCAAATTCGGTCCTCAAAAGTCAAAATCCGGTCAAAATACCTGAGATTTTGGTGAGATTTAGCGAAATTTCTGAAAAAAACGGTAGCATTTTGAATTTTTTTCAAAAAAATTATCCGGCTTGGATTTTGGATCCTGTCAGGATGAAGTGTTTGTGTGTCTGAAAGATCTAGATCGTCGCCTTTTGATCCAATGGGCAACGTGTAATTGCTTAAATTGCCATCTCAATAGGACCGCACTGGATCTCGATTTGAGTTGTGTGTCTATATATATATATATATATATAACCAACATGACTAAGGTAGTCTTTAGTTAAGACCGATATTACCGTAGTATATATAAATCATATATTGCATTACATATCTAGTAATATGGTATATGTCTTAATCTAGCTACAGTTTTAGACTTACAGAGCAATTCAATAGCTCTAGTTATGCTTGATGTCCAACAAGGCAACAACGTATTACGTACGTACTAACGTATTTCGCAGGACATTCAACACGGCATGCTTGATGATTTGGACTCTGAAGCTAGGCAGTATTCAATTCCTGCGGTGAGGTAGATAGCTCAACATGATTTGGTAGCATGAGCTAGGTCAGCTCATTCCCTCAGCTTGTAAGTTACGATAAATTAATCGAACAAGTTAAGTAGCAAGAAAGCTCAGAGGGTATTAGAAGTTTAGAACTCATTTAATTCAAATCTGAACATGTGATCTGAATGATGAAAACTTGCAAACGATGCTAGCTAGTTGCTTCTGAATAGCGTTGCCAATAAGCAACGATCGAATTGCCTCCTAGAAAAAGTTGTCTTCATTTATGAACGTTGCAGTACAAATCTTCGAAGATTTCTTGGGCATGCAACGTCAGACCAAGATCACAATAAATTAGTGTTGAACTGGGAGTAAGGCTTCCTTCCGGAGACAATTAGTCATATCTTTAACTAAGCAGCCTTCTCAATCAATTGTACAACACTAACCATGATCAAACAAAAAAAAATTCAGTTATTAAAAAATAAGGCATATATATAATCCAACTCTAGTTATTGTAATCATTTCTTAAAAAGTTTTGGTTCCTGTTTACGTTAGAATCGAGGCTAGTATTGCTACTTGCCAAGGTTGTCAAAAGACCTCGATCCATGTCGTATACTGTGGGATCATTTTGATCATAGTCCTACTTATAATCTTAAATAGAAAGAATTATATAAAATAGTGGTTAAGACCTTAACTTTTCGTATTCTCCAAGAATGCGACTTTAGTTACTATGTTTTGTAACGCTGGCAAATGAAAGCTACAAGATTTACTATAACTATTTTCTATGATGAATATATCATTTTGATATGGTATCTCTGTTTTTTGACAGGAGGTGTAGAATTTTTTTTTAAAATAATACATTTTTTAAAAGTAATTGCGGCATTAATACGCGGATTGAAAAATTTGCAAAAATAATACGTCGTCGTCAGATGGTTTGGCGAAAATCAGGTAATAGCCAAATGGTTTGGCGAAAATGGTATTTTCGCCAGATAGTTTGGCGAAAATAGGCTAATTGCGCAATTAAGAGGCGTCTGACGGAGCAACTGGCCAGACACCTATTTTCACCAAACCAGTTGGAGACAACCCTATTTTCGCCAAACCATTTGGCGAAAATAGGGGAGATTTTCGGCCAGGGAGAAAAACAGGGAGGGGTAGAGAGAGAGAGGGGGAGGGAGAGAGAGGGGGAGAGAAAGAGAGAGAATTCACGCGAAAATTTTGTAAATAATAAATCCAGTTAATGATAATTCGTGTAGTTAAAAGTAGGGACAATAAATGGAAAAAAAATTATATTTGCCTGTGATAATTGAAGTATGATTTTTTGTTATGAATAACACAATTTTATATTTAAATTGGCGAAATGTATGTTGCGCCCCAAAAATTGCAAGAGTACACCTCATTCGCCGGCCGCGGGAATTTTTTTTTGATCAAAACTATTTGAAAGGAAATTTAATTTTTCTTTCAACTACGGGCGGTAGAATTGTATAGTTCAAAGTGGATACAATTAATTCAGAAAAATTAATTGTATTTGTATTTCATAATTAACGTAGTGCTTCACAAAATTATTTGTCAGTTTATTATTTCTGGGAAAAAAATGAAATTTCGTTGTTCGTCTTTCGATGTGCGCCAAATTTGACGACAAATAAAAATCGACATTGATATTTGAAACTGCCTCATGACTCGACATTGATACAATATAGATACGTACCTTAGAATTCATAGAACTAAGGTACAACATAGGTCCATACATGCCTTAGAGAATTGATAAAACTGGGATACAACATAAGTGAGAATACGATACATTCTATGGACATATTCATCGGTTGACAAAGATGAAAGTCATCTACTGGCGGTAGCGCTTGAGCGTCGAGGTGAAGGTGATATGAAATCGTCATCATCGTCATCGTCATCTGTATGGTTGGGAGTTAGCCCGCCTCTAGTACTGGTTGAACATCCTCCTCCATTGTTTCTTGAACGGCCTGCTGCGGAAGTGCTTGAACGTCGAGGTGGAGGTGACACGAAATCGTCATCATCTTCATCATCGTCATCTGTATGGTTGGGAGCTAGCCCGCCTCTAGTGCTGGTTGAACGTCCTCTTCCATTGTTTTTTGAACGACCTGCTGTGCAAGTGCTTGAACGTCGAGGTGGAGGTGACACGAAATCGTCATTGTCATCATCATTTGCATAGTTAGGAGTGAGCCTCCCTCTAGTGGTGGTTGAACGTCCTCTTGAAATTGCTGATGCAGCAGTACTGTGTTGATCTCTACCCCTACAGCTGGATCCGCTTCTGCCTCTTCTGCTCGAACCGGGCATCACGCCACCGCCGAAGAGCATGTACATCGATAAGAATTCTGGAATATCTTTGTTCAGCAACTCTTCATCCTCAGGGAATAACTAGCACACGAGCATGCAAAGTAGTGAATTATGTATAATGGTAAAAAGATTAGTACGGTGAAAAAATAAGGAATAACTAACCTTAATGTGCTCTGCATACCGATCGGGCAGCATCAATATCCTGTAATATCTTCTAGAGAAACATGTAGTAGAAGGGTGGTCGGCTAGTTCGCACACCCTGAAATACCTTTGACGCCACCATTGCAAGTGCGCCTTCAGATCGTCGGCGGTCGCAAGGTTCAGGCACGGGTGGCGGCCTGGATGAGGTACCACGGTCAGTCGCGTCCACCTGCCGACAAGAACCGAGCTCCACGATCCGTCGAGTCCCGGCCACCACGCGTCTCCACGCCTCTGTCATCTCATCCAGTGTGACCGCGACTCCGCCCCGCAGCCTACTCAAAATGTTGTGGCCATGCTCATGCAAGTCCCTGGCGTGGTCCACCTGCTACGTACGAACGAATCATAAATACAACGACAGTGCAAGGAACACATGACATACCTTACGCAGTAAGACTTACCATCGCGTGCATGGCTGCTCCTGCCTGGCCCGGGTACAAGTCTGCCATGCTCGGAGCGTACGTCTGGGTGGGTGGCTCCTCCACAAGTATGAGGCGAGTACGCGTCCGTGCCACGTACCAGGCTAGGTACTGCTGGTAGGAGGAGTCGTCATATGGCATGTCCTCGTCGACGACATCCTCTAGTGCCCTAGCCAACTGGGCGAGCCACGGCTCCATCCTCCGTGCCAAGGTCACCATCGTCTTTTGAGGTCCCTGGGTGGAGTACCTGAAAAGAAATACACATTAGTACAAATATAACATAAGTATTTATCATAATTATGTAGTGGGCGAGTAACTCACCAGTGCACTCTCTGTGGCACTCGATCCCGTAAAGGAACAGGGACTAGCTGGCGTAGTCCGAACTGCCTCATAACTCGCTGTGGCGCGTAGTCCTCCACGAAGACGTCGAAGATGAGCTTCCTCCTAATGAGCCAGTAAGCCTGGTCCCGGTAGAAAAGTGTGGAGACCCCCCCCCCCGCCCCGGCTCTCTCCACTACACAACGGTCGTTGTAGGGGTCCCAGATCACCTGATCCGCCCTAAGGTGGTCAAACGCCTCTGTGAAGGACTGGTACGCTGAGCGTACCTGCAGTCCCGCCCACTGGGGCTGCAATTCAAAGAAGGTTGGTTATCATATGCGATTGCAATTAAAACTACATAAGTACTCAGAAGGACGTACCCGTCGCCTCGTCCAAAGGGATCCCATCGTCGGACGGTCGATCGCATCGCCTCCGTACAACTCGGCCGTGTAGTGTCGTGGCTCGACTTAGGGTCGACCAACAGGGAAGCGCTCGAACGACCAGAGCTGAAGAAGAAGAGGCATCCCAGTGAGATTGGCGGACTTGCTTTTCTTCACGCACGCGTCGCAAAGGGCGCGGTACGTGGCAGCAAGAACCGCCGAACCCCAGGATACCTGTGGTATGTCCTCGAGCTCAGCATCGGCAATAGCCCATGCATAGAATACCCAACGCGCGTCTACGCTGTCGTCGTGTGTGGACGTGAACATCACGCACCCGAGCAACCAAAGTAGATATGCCTCGAGGTGCCGTGCACCCTGTAGTCTGTGGGCATCGCCGCCATCCGTTGCACCTGCGACAATTCAACAATTTAACAAGTGAAATATCATGTCAATATTACATAAAAACAGAATAATAAGTTTGTGTGTACGGACTTTGTGTTGGAATGTAAAAGTACCAACCTCAAACTGGGCCAACCACCTCCTCGATGGGCCGTGCCTCTTGCCGATCCGTATTTCTGGATCAAGGGGCACCACCCCGGCAAACCTTTCCTCCAGGTCCGCCACCCACCCGGCAGGAGTCACCGAGGGTCCGACCGGTGTCCCAGCGATCGGTAACCCAGTAAGCATGGCGACGTCCTGCAGAGTCACCGTCAGCTCGCCGATGGGAAGGTGAAAAGTGTGCATTTCTGGCCTCCAACGGTCGACCAAAGACGCCAGTAGGGAACGGTCGAACGGAAAACGCCGTGACCGCTTTGGACCGTCCTCACCCTCGGCCTGCTCATCGGGTACAGCTCCGTCCTGAGGTGACCCCTCAACCATGCGAACAAGAGGAAGCAAGCCAGCACGTGACAGTCTATGGATGCAAAAAAAGGTTGCATTATTTACATATAAGTCATACAACCTAAAATTATGCGAACAATATAACATTTAACGTAGTGCAACTCACCTCGTGTGAAAGCGTGGGTCAACGCACCATGCCTTCCTAGGCGCTCGGATCCGTAGCAGAGGCACCTTGTCGTTGCCTATTGTCCCGTGGACAAACGCACGGTGCCGCCAGTCCAACGCAGAGTCCAGAAGTGACTCGGAGTGCTCCATCCCTGCAAATAAATAAGGAAATATTTATTACACAAGACATATATGAAACACGGTATATATATAAGTAAAACGACAGAAGCGTACAACATGAATAATACTACGAAACATATGACAAAACTACATGTGACAAGCGTCCATCTTAAATAATATTACATAACATCCCACAAATAGGAATAAGATTTCGTAAATGAGAATACATAAATAAGATCACATATTTTGATGCATAACTGACAGTACACATTACATAAATATGGTCACGTAAATAAGATTACATAATTCTTTACAGACCTGAAAATACATAATACATAATTCGATACACAACTGACAGTACATAATACATAATTCGATCCACAACTGACAGTACACATTACACGTGCTACCGGCATTGGTTTGCCTTATGCCCATACTCACCGCACTCAGAACACCTCCTAACACAGCCACCCACCTCAGATTCATCCATGTCGTTGCGAATGCGCCTACTCTGCGGACGACCAGACTGGCCTTCCGCGCACCTCCGCAAGGTTGCATCCGGTAGACAAATGTGCTCATCTCTCGTTAATCCCAAATAAATCACCGTGTGTACGAAAACCACGGAACTCACTGCACTGTATGGATAACATGATCCTTCAAGTAAAAAGGGGATACGTATTGCGACGTGTTCATCCCAATTTGCCCACACGCAGCTATCACATGTGAGCAAGGAATATGAAGAAGTCTTGGTTTATTGCAGGTGCATTCGCACCATCCAGTGGCCCCTTGGCCCAGATTAACCTCGTGTGTAATAATCGCTGTATTAGTTCCCAATCCCCCTTTGCACCGAAGAGTCACTTCAAAGCGGTACTCACTAATCCCGAAGCTACGCACCACATGCTGCTGAGCTTTAATGGTTTATTCCTCCATGTAGGTCATCATCCGGCAACAATATGGCGTTTGGAATGTCGTGGCATGAAGAACAGCCTCCGCATGCCTTTTCTGAAAATAGGCAACAATGTCGTGCAACATGCCTTCCAAGATGGCCACAAGGGGTAGCGGACGGAGGCCTCTTATGACCCAGTTGTAAACCTCGGCTATATTCGTTGTCATGACTCCAAACCTGATCAACACATATCGGTTAGTACAACACCCCTATTCGTTCAACCATCATAAATATCACAATTTACTATACTAACCTGGCGCCACCAGTGTCATAGAGCAATGCCCACTTCTCTAAAGGCTCCGCCTCTATCCAGTGCGAGAAACATTTTATGTTCCTTGACGATCGCCTCCTCACATTAGGAGGATCGAGCTCCCCGAGTGGTGTTAGCCTTTTGGGCGGGCAGTCGTTCGGCGTAGGTGGTTGCTTCTTCATCTTTTCGATATGCGCACTAGTGTGCTTATCCAACTCAACAAATAGCGCGTTGAACTTACGTGCCTGATTCTGCTTGCATAACCTCTTAAATAGGTTCATCAGTTTCTTACTCCTGAATTACCTGAAGAAATTTGCTCCTAAATGTCTCATGCACCATCTGTTCTGCAAGTCACGCCATGGGAATAGCTCATTAGGATCCTCCTGTAGAGACTTAATTGCCGAAAGAATATCTTTGTGACAATCATGAATGATACACACGTTGGGCCGATTACCAACTACCCCGAAATTCAGATGTCTGAAAAACCACAGCCAGCTATCCCGGTTCTCATCCTCAACAAAAGCAAAGGCAAATGGAAGTATATGGTTGTTCGCATCAATAGCAATGGCCGTTAGAATCTGCCCCTTGTATTTTGCAATCAAAAATGTACCATCAACACAAAGCAACGGACGGCAGTACCTGAATGACGCAATGCAAGGACCCAATGAAAAGAACGCACGACGAAATGTGCAGATCCCGTTAGCATCTGCTTCACTTTCGTTGAAAGTGGTGTATGTGCCGGGGTTCGTTTGCTTCAGGACATCAAGCACACAAGGTAGGTTGCAATACGAAGCCTCGTATGTACCAAACCTCTTCTCTAATACTTTTTGCTTTGCACGCCAGGCCATCGAGTAACTTATCTGGTACTTAAAGGTTCTCAAGATTGCTTTCTGAATATACGAACACTCGATGTCCCGCTTCTCAATGATTTCATTGAACATTTTCTAGTCTGCATGTGTGCTCCTCTACTCGTGATACAGTCCAAAACGTCTCGCGTTTCGGCTTGTATGCATGAACTCGGAATTCACATCCATCGGTTCTGCACTTCACCGTATCTATCCGGACCGACAAGACAACCCGAACTCTCTCTCATCGCGACAATGCCCAAAGCCTCACTGCCAACTTCAATTCAGAATTGTTCGAGAATATTTGATTCAGCCGAATGACATTTGCACCATATTCCCAACGCGACTCATGGCCCCACAAAACTTCCATACCAGATTGGTTTTGCTTGTTCCATTCGTTAGGTATGGGTATGTCCGCTACCCCAGTACTACGAGGCATTTCATCATCATCCTCATCCTCCTCTTCATCATTTTCGCTGATGTCATCATCACATTCCAACATTTCATCTTCATCCTCTGCCGCCATACGGTCCACTAACTCCAACTGAGCAACAAGTTGCTCGATCTCCTCCCCTTCATCGGCCCAACCTTCGCGCTTGTCATCCCTATTATCTTCCCTCGCCGCTATCTCAACCGGCACCACTTCCTGAATTTGTTCAGCTCTAATCGATGTACTGCTCTCGCCCATATCACTAATATCCACCTCTTCTCTAGGGCAAGCCTGCACCAGCATCACACATTCAAGGCGAGATCCCTTGCACCACCTTAACCATTTCTGCTACAAGTATGTCCGATCTATTTTCTTTAACTCGCAAATAGCCGGATCACTATTGCTACGTGTGAATAGGATTTCAATGGTAACAGAGTACACACTTAGATCCAGGGAAAAATATTGGGTCAACCAAAATTTTATATCACGAATGCTAACTCTTTCGGGGAATGAGTGCTCAATCATGGTGACCGGAAACTTGCTTAAATCAACACCAGTTTGCGTACTTTTTATTTCACCGTCGCCATAATATACCCTAAATTTCACTGGATCCGACATCACTGCGACCATATATACGAAATAAATTTTTAAATCACCACTAACACGTAATTTCACTAACCTAAATTAAAGAACGCTAATTAATTATCTCGCTACGGATACTACAATATTAAAATACAAATCTAATATCGCTAACCTAAAATACATGCACTGATTAAATTAAATCTAACATCAACTATAATATTTTTCGACAATATTTTTATACGCAATTACAAAAATTAAATAATACAAAAATAAAAAATTACCTTCTTTTCTCCTTCTCCTTCTTCCTCCTCCTCCCCTCTCTCCCTACCCTCTCTCCCTCTCTCCCTACCCGAGCTCCCTCTCTCCTCTCTCTCTCTCCCTCTCTCTCCCTCTCCCTCTCTCTCCCTCTCTCTCCGGTCGCCGGTCGCCTGTCTTCGCTCGAGCTGTTTTTTCCTCCTCGGCGCGAATGAAGCCAGGGCCGGCCGAGCCTGTAAAAATGCCCCTATTTTCGCCAAATGGTATGACGAAAATAGGGTTGTCGCCATACCGTTTGGCGACAACCCTATTTTCGCCATACCATTTGGCGAAAATAGGGTGTCCCGCCCAAAAAAACTGTCAGTCATTCTTAATTGCGCAATTAGCCTATTTTCGCCAAACCATCCGGCGAAAATACCATTTTCGTTAAACCATTTGGCTATTACCTGATTTTCGCCAAACCATCTAGCGACGACGTATTATTTTTGCAAATTTTTCAATCCGCGTATTAATGCCGCAATTACTTTTAAAAAATGTATTAATTTAAAAAAAATTCTGAGGCGGTAGGTACCCAGAAACACCTAGAAAAATGTTTTAATACAAACGTGGATCCAGAACGTCTTCCTAACACAGCATGGTTGCTCGGACCAGCAACAATGACTATCACCACACTAGGTACACGCACTAAGGTCAGAGCAGGATTAGAAGCACTGTTAATTATTCCAAAGTATACCTAATTAATGGACATTGCCGTCCCAAGAAAGATCTATCAATACAATGGCCACTGCGCGATCGATCGACATTATTCCTTCCTCCTACCCCATCATCTGATATATATCTGATCTCCCTATCACGGCGACTGTCGATATTTGATCCATCGGTCAGACCCACATGGGGTCCTTTCCCTGCAACTAACGATGACCTGAATGAAACCTGACGACGACCACGCGGATTGGTGCGTTATGGCCGGCGGACCCCCACCCGGCCGTGCGTAGAGCCGGCAGGACAGCGTCCAGCCACTAGTGCAAGGGACGGCTGGGGATCATCCAATGTCTGAGTCTTGTGTGAACAAGAGCAAATTGGAGATCATATCCATCATGATTTTGCTAGTAGCAGTCTCTCTGATCGATGATGGGCGTGCATGGCTAGCATATTCCGCTTGTTTTGTGCTCATCTACATTCCTTTTTTTTGGGGGGTTATGGATGGTATGTGGGTCATAGACTCATAGATCGGTTTTTAATTGTATGATGAACCGGCTGATTTGATGTGGGTGAAAGTTCAGGCCGGGTTAATTAAGTGGACTAGGAGCAGCTGGTCACACAGATTAGTGAGTCATCAATTCTGCCTTTCAATGTGGTGGACTGGCGAATGTTGGCAATTGGTGCATATATGACACATTCAAGATATGACATGTGAGCAACAGACAAAATTTAGTATCAATGTGCTTAATTTGGCTGTCTTAATTTGATGGACATGCATGATTCCCCCCTGCCCGTTCTTCTTTTGTGTCTATCTATCTGTGCCATTTTAGGGGCTTCTAGAGCTGTACGATATCCCGTTGGGAGCTCTCCCAATATGATAGCAGCCCTGAAATCTTGGGTTTCAGGTCAGGTTTCAACTGCGTTTTAGTGAGTTTTGCGCTGGTTTCATATTTCAGCGAGTTTCAAACAACTTCCCCTCCCCCTGCTCACCCGAATCATCCTATATATCCTCGTGAGGAGAAGTTTGTTTGATTTCAAACTTCGATTTAAACAAGAGTACACCATACTAATGTGCCTCAAATTCACATCTTCATGTTAGGTGCTAATGAACACATTAAGCTATCCTTCTCATTAATATGAGGGAAAGAAGGAAGCATGTGGCAGAGAATCCATACGCCCGAGCGATGCGCGGCATTCAGAGGAAGCAGGGGTGAGCCGGCTTCGCTGGTGACCAGTAGTGTATGCAGGAGAAAAATAAAGAGGTGATCAATGTTACTGTCCTTCGTTATATTTATGATCAGCGATCGGTGTGACGCTTTAAAAACTACAAAAAAAATTACAAGACTAAGAGATACTAGAGACTCGATGGTTGAAGCTAGTGCTCTGGCCCCCTTTGCACAGGGACGGTGGTGGGGGAAAGTCGACCTCGCTGGTAATGGATACGGAGACGACGACCTTCAAACATATCCTAACGTCAGAAAATCGAATTATTTAAAAGCAATTCCGTGACCGGTGATGTTGGCAACTGGTGCAGCCGATTCACAGTGATGTGCGCTAGTTCAATCGCTGGCTCGTTCGTGCGTGCGTGATTGACCCCGGCGGCGTGGGTCCTTGACAGGGAGGGTTTCAGGACAGCACTTTTGGCATTGCTGTGACGTCTCACACATTCCTTGTCGGATGCATGAGCCATGCAGGTGTAACTCTCGTCGGCCGGCCTGAGTTGAGGGAGGATTTCCTGGCTTGGCTTGCTTCCCTTCTTCTTCGCGTGGTCCTGCACTGCACATATGTATATATGTTACTGTGCGGCCGCACTGGTCAACTCTGGAACAGAGCTCTCGCTGCCCTGGACCATTAATCCCTTACGGCCTGACGACCCATGTTTGATTTGAACCGGTCATGCATGATTGCAATGGAATATATATATATATATCCTAGGCTCCTAGCAATAGTTCTGGGTCCTGTTGTGTTACAGAATCCAATAACGGAAATTTGGTCAATATGAACCGGAGCTATATTCGCACACATATTAGAAATTTTGTGGTGGCACAACAGCTTCTCACGGTGCACAGATACGTGCTTTTTCACTAAACACACACGTTTATATATATAATCTGATTAAATCGCACCGTGTAGAGATCTTCAGGATCGAATCAGGATGGGTGAAAATAAACACCCTCGTTTCCACCGCAGACTATTGGCCCTGTCCATAATTCCAGTAATATTTTAATGTTATGTCTCTCTAGAAACACTAACTACTTATTACAGCCTATAGTAGAAAAATATATATAGGGCTTTTGATAAATCCACCGAAATATTTCGCTTTATGTTTTGTATTCTCTATCATGTCAATCATGCTGCCTAGCTCCAAGTTAATTAGCTGGCTTCCTACTGCATCCGCGTTTGTTATGCATCACCTACAGCAATGCTGTTCCGAATTAAATAGATGCTGTGCTTTCAAAGTACAACAATTTCCACATACCCACAATGTTTGTTCAGATTTGTGTCTAAACGAAACCTCATACTTGTTGTCAATGCCGGCGCTAGGAACATGAGCTTTTAAGCTATGCGTGGACTTCATTATTATCATCACAAACGCTGTGGTGGGGAATCACGCACTTTCGTTTTCCTTTGCAACTCAACCACTTCTATGCTCTTCTAGAAAGATTCCTCCTCGTTAATCTTTGCGAATGTGTGATATGGTTGATCGATCATCTAGGTTTAATGACACATGTATGGTTTGCAGCTCGCACAGGCTTTGATTTTTTTTTTTTTTGACATACCACGGTGGGTATAATCCCAAGTAGCTCGCTAACCACATATAATCGGCTTGTTACTATTTCTAGCGAAGTCAACGTAAGTCATGTATCAACCAATTATCTATCTATCTATCTACCATACGTTGGGGAGGTGAGTTTCTACAATCTTACAAAATTTGAAGACCAAAATCAATGGCATTTGAATGATATGAAAAAGACAAACAGCGAAATGAATAGTGCTGAACAGTGAGAAATCATTATTTAGGTTGAATTTGTCTTTTTTATATCTTTTAAATGCGATTGAGTTTGGTCTTCAAATTTTGTAGGATTGTAGAAGCTCACCTCCCCTACGTATGGTAATTTTTTGAGAAATCTTCAAAATTTTTACAGATGAGTTTCACGGAGTTTTCATGGTAAAAGTGGTTTTCACTATATGTTGCCATCAAGGCAACATATCTAGTGAAAACCATCCTTGCCGTGAAAACTCCGTGAAATCCACATGTACAAGTTTTAAAAAATTCTCAAAAAATTACCATACGTAGGGGAGGTGAGCTTCTACAATCCTGAAAAATTTTAAGACCAAAATCAATGACATTTGAATGATATGAAAAACACAAACAGCGAAATGAATAGTGCTGAACAGTGAGAAATCACTATTTAGGCTGAATTTGTCTTTTTCATATCTTTCAAATGCGATTGAGTTTGGTCTTCAAATTTTGTAGGATTGTAGAAGCTCACCTCCCCTACGTATGGTAATTTTTTAAGAAATTTTCAAAACTTTTACACATGAGTTTCACGGAGTTTTCATGGTAAAAGTGGTTTTCACTAGATATGTTGTCATCAAAGCATCCTTGCTGTGAAAACTCCGTGAAATCCACATGTACAAGTATTGAAAAATTCTCAAAAAATCACCATACGTAAGGGAGGTGAGTTTCTACAATCCTGCAAAATTTGAAAACCAAAAACAATGGCATTTGAATGATATGAAAAAGACAAACAACGAAATGGATAGTGCTGAACAGTGAGAAATCACTATTTAGGCTGAATTTGTCTTTTTCATATCTTTCAAATGCGATTGAGTTTGGTCTTCAAATTTTGTAGTATTGTAGAAGCTCACCTCCCCTACGTATGGTAATTTTTGAGAAATTTTCAAAACTTTTACACGAGTTTCACGGAGTTTTTAAGGTAAAAGTGGTTTTCACTAGATATGTTGCCATCTATCAATCAATCAATTTATCTATCTATCTAATATCTTAATAAAGTAAAGACAAAAAAGCCAGCATGTTCGGTCTCAAAGGCTAAAAATTCTCCCATTAATCAAAGCAAAAAGATAAAGATTTGCATTGTTGATCGTGGTGGGTCCAGATTATAACGTTCTAGATTAAAGAAAGAGTTAGTGTCAAGTACAATTAAGAAAGGGCTAAAATTTAAAATAAAATAAAATAACAAAATCAGCAATTTGATTTCCATAAAAATTCCTACGTAATATCCCTAAATAAATATAATTCAGAATAAAAGTTAAAAAAATTAGCAAATGGATTTGTACATAAATTTTAAAAATGGAATTCGAAATAAAAAATTAAATAAAATTAGAAATTTGATTTCCACACGAATTACTAAGTAAAATCCCTAAATAAATATAATGCAAAATAAAAATTAGCAATTGGATTTGTATACAAATTCCAACAAAAAAATAACTGAAATTCAAATAAAAATAAAATAAAATTAGCAATTTGATTTCCATATGAATTCCAAAGTAAAATCCCTAAAAAACTAAAGTTCGGATAAAATCAGCAATTTGAATTGCATACGGACTGCAATAAATTATAACTAAAATTTTGAATAAAATTAAAATTTATAATATGGATAACACAAATAATCTCGGAGGAGACCACGAAATAGTGCACTAGAGTTTATCTATCCTACAAGAAGCCATTGAGCCACGAGAAAGCAAAGAGGTGGCAATGGTGGAGATGAGGAAAATGTCATGATGCTCACCTAGCCGTTTGACAATGACAATGTTGTGCTACTCACTGGAGTCGCTGAAGAGAAAGGCCAAAGTCGAAGGAGCCAATGGCCGCGACAACGAGGGGTGAGCATCAGTGTTGTTGAAGAAGTCATTGGCCAAATAAGCTTAATGATGGGGAAGCTCTGACTGAGAGGAGATGAAACTTTGTATTACAGACGAGCTATGGACAATATGTGGCCATTAGGTAGTTAGGAGCGTGCTATCACCAAGGGCACGGCGTCACCGCCGATGGCGATCAAGAAGATTCTCCATATTGCTAGACAATGACTGAATCAAACATGCTAGCATCACTGAAGATGGGAGGTAAGCACGGTTAGAGAGGAAACGACAATGTTGTGTTGGCCAACATTGAAGAAGAGGAGCGACCAACATAGGAGAATGGGAAATCAAGCACATATAACATCATATGTGTGTATGTACATGCATGCATCCTTACGAATAGAAGCATGGATGTACAAAAGCATATGAGTAAAAAGCTTAGAGTAGAGATGGTGCAGCAATAGGGGTACGCAGTTACATGACTCATACATGATAGATGGTGGTTAGGTTTCTAAGAACTCCAACAACTTATTGTGCTCAATGATTTTTTTTCATCAAAGCTCATACTTCAATTAGGTTCCTCAATTTGTATTTTCTTTCAAACTTCTATTGTCATTTTTAGTGTTTATAATGTCTCAAAATTGAAATAGCCTAAAGGATAAGTAAATATATTATCAAGCATCTAAGTTATATCATTTGATACTACAAACTTTAAAACACACTACTGCACAAAAGCTCATCACAGACGGTTTTGTGAATCGTCTGTAAACATATGTCAATGATGAGAAGAACTCATCACAGACGGTTTCCGAACCGTCAGTGAAAATTAACATCACAATTATTAATTAAATGGTTATTTGATAAAGAAATATTTAGAAGGAGGAGAAAGAAGCACGAAAGAGGGGGCGAAAATCACGTACATGATAATAACAATCACTTGCATATGTTCCTTACTTGTCGATCGGCCGCCGTTGTTCATGTTCTTTTTAGTGCTGCATGCTGTCCCACTATATTATTGTAGCGGGGTGTATTTGGCTCATGCAATTTAGTTTTGAGGGCACTCTGACTTTCTTTAATTAGTGGGAGGAGGCGTTGTAACCTTTTCCCTTTTTGTGTGTGGAAAAGTTGTGATAAGTGGGAAGAAATGGGCCAAAGCTAGGGGTTTTCACGTTGCTGTGGCAAAGTTCCTTGCTGCAATCCCCTTATGTAGCAACAAAATCTCTTATGGCTCCCTCCTAATGGACATACGTTTAATGTGTTGCAAGTGGCCCCCCTCTCTCGAAGCAATCCTTTTTTATTCGATTCTTTTCTTTTTGAGTCAACAAGACTTACATAAGTAAATGTTACTTTAATCCATGCTTTATGATGTTATCATCACCAAATGATAGCCCACTGTTCAGTACTACTAAATAAGTAAAGGCTATGTCTACATATAAATACCCAAACCAAAAGGAAACGAAGCAGATTAGTAAACAATATACATTGTAAAACAAAAAGGTAAATCAATGCATGGAGCACAGGAAGTTCTCAACTAATACCGCATATATTTCTTCCAAATCTTTTGCAGACAAGCAACAAGAGCTAGCTGCTAACCCCATCAGCTGCATGATATTAATTAACTTGTGCTACCTCTGACGCATGCAGTTCAAAGCCAAGGAGATAACATAAACATGCATATACATCTTCGCTGATCATCAAACGAAGCGTAAGTACACGCGCACGTAGGCGAGGGGAGAAAAATACTAATACGTACACCAACCATGTACTCTCTCTATCTACGTCGTACCCGGTACACGTACACGTAGCTGTAGCTCTCTCCCTCTTGAACAGAGCGAGCACACGTACACATGCAGCACACGTACAAACACGCAGACCGTACATACTTTGACTAGTGCAAATGGCTTCCCTCGCTCGTATACGTACGCATGCACGTCCAGTACGTCCATACAGGTACGGCACACGCTACGCACACGCATGCATGCAATGCGTATACGTAAGTGCATGCACCGGCTGGCCGGCCGGCGGATCAGACGTTGTCAAACTCGTCGGCGGCAATGGACTGGCTCTGCATGCGGCGGAGCTTGAAGGAGGAGAGCTTCTGGGGCCCGTCCTTGGAGGCCGGGGCCTCCTCGAAGCGGATGTAGGTGTAGACCCACGCGCCGGAGAGCGTGCCCATGACGGGGCCGAGGAAGTAGATCCAGAGGCCCGTGTAGACGTTGCTGGCCACCGCCGGCGCCAGCGTCCTCGCCGGGTTCATCGATCCTCCTGACACAGGCCTGAAAATGCCACTCGTTTCGCCTCGTCTTAGCTAATATGAATCAACATGTCATTTTGGTCCTACGTGTCTAAGGCCTAGTGTATGTGGCAACTCTACGTGGCCTTCTGTCGTGTACGTGCATTGCTGATCTGTCCATTTCTTTCCTCAAAAAATATTTTGTGTTATCCTTATCCGTATACGGTCAGAAATAATGTCTAGTGTTAGAAGGTCAAAAGAATCGTTTGTGCAGATTAACTAGTGAAGGCTTGCAATGTCGTTTCTGTAAGTACAACTATTTTTTTATAAATAAAATATCATTGGTAAGCTAACTAAGAGCTGACTGGGTTCACTGAACCTAGTGTACTCAAGCTGGGTCCATCCCTACATCACAGTGTCACCTTGTAAAATATGGTGCTTTAAATTCTTTTGGGGGGACTCTAAAAAAAATCTTTTGAGGGAAAATTGTGGCTGAGCACTAACAAAGAGTGTCGTCAACTAGACTATTTCTTCCGCCTTAAAAAAGTATTTCTTACAATTACTAATTTGTTGAAAGCAAAGTGTAGTCATGTAACATGTTTTTTTTTACTACAGAATGAATTAACCAAGGCCAGTTAATTTGGTCGAGTCCTTCCTAAGATTAGTTTGGTCGTTAGTAATTCATTTACCCTGCAAAGATCGATGTAATGCAAACCGCGGAACCAACAGCTAACCCTGCCAACTCACCCACCTGCAAGCAAATTTAGCAAGCGTAAAAACAACGTCAGAACCGGAATTTTCACGGCGAGTTCGAACAGATTCAGAGCAGCCATAGTGGAAGAAAAAAAACAAAGGAAATCAATCGGGCAGAAGCATCAGAAGCGGTAACTTACAGCTCTCGAGTCAGTCGCGACGGCGCAGGTGACGAACATCATGTTAAAGGTGACGACGATCTCGATGACGAGTGCGTGCCAGTGCGGCCCCGTCGGCGTCGTTGTCCCCAGCACCGTGATCGGGTGCAGCACCGCCCGCAGCACGAACGCCGCGCACATCGCCCCCGTGAACTGCGCCGCCCAGTAGAACGGCACCTGCACGCACGCGCCCATCAGAAATCTGAATATGCGTTGCTCCACGATGCTGCCGAGACGACAAGGCCACTCAAAACCACACACTCGATCATACTTTGCGTGGTGCGCGCTCGTACGATCGATATGCGCTGCATGAGCGCCGATGTGATGTGACGCCAATATAATGCAACCTTTCGATTCTAGCTTTGCTTGCTGCAAGTCCTTTTTATGCGTATGCATGCGATGCTCCTTTACATGCTTCCATCTCTAGTGTTAGCAAAAGGAGAGAGGGACGGGAAACGAGCGTACGAATCTTGAACTCTACGCATGACCGGAAGCCTGTGATAATCTTTGGCCACGAGAGCATGGGCATGCAACCGGTCAGACAAGTAGGCGTGGTGACTGGCTGGCTGCATATATCGGAATCTTTCAACGAAAGGCTAGTCGCGGTTCATGGCAAAGCCGGGCTCGGATCCTACATACATATGCCTTTGAGTTCTAAAGCGCTGCAACTTTCTAAGCATGAGAGCCGATTCATCCTAAAATGTGCTTTTATGCGTCACTATTTGAATGTTGCACACATATTAAAGTATTAATGAATGGTAAATGTTAATTACTTATCTCTTCGTTTGTTTGAAGATTTGTGCAGCCTATATTAGAAGGATGATACATAGAAATACTACTCTTGATTGATTAGATCTTGTGCCGGAGGAGAGGTTTCTGTCGCCCCAGATCCTCGCCTCAGCCTTTTGTATATTGGCACGGTTGAATTGTGACCGAACATATATATATAGTTGGTGTTAACATCTCGTTTATACTGTTCGGTTGACTTGAATGGAAGAGGATACGAATTCGTGCCACGCCTCTTTCATGGGATTTACTAGGCTCTATGAAACTCGATCATATATGCCGTCGTTTGTGCCCTACAAGCAACACCTCGCAAATCGCAATAATTGGGACGGTTGCTCGGGAGCAACCGTCACAAATCACAGTACGTGGCCAAATGTGGGTCATCATGATCAACATATATATGGCTCTAAAAAACCATGCGAATGTAAAAATCCCATTGGCTGGTACGTGTGGTAGTTGCAATTAGTGGGGGCTAATCATGGTTTTCATGGTAAGCATATACCCTAATAATGGGATAATTCTATATCAAGTTGCCTTATCCTTCTCATCCTTTTTTATTATGTGTGTTCTTTTTGTAGTTTTATTGGCTAGAGCTTTGGTTCCGTCTGAGGTTGTTGATTTCATATTTTGTTCACATGTTGTGCTGCGCCCCCAGCAGGTTGCCAACGATGCCAGTTATTGTTTGTCTGCTACTGCATCATATGCTACCGACCTGACACCTGACAAGGAATGGCCCCCCCATGGAGAACAAATATGCTGTTGCAAAAACACAAAACATGTATATATATTTTTTATCTTTCTGAGCTACTCCAACTTGTGCTAATTAAATATGGGAGCTGTACTTTGAATGGTTGCTCACTCGAATGTGTATCCAGTTGGCCGATATATATGTCTGCACACACCGATCTATTCATCCATGTGCACAGTTCTTGCAGTAGTTCAGCACTATGTACTACTGCATATATATCATGATTACTTTAGGCTTCATTAATTATCTGCATCGATCCATCATGCATGTGACTCGATCGTAGTAGTACCAGTAGGATCCAAAGTTTTCCTTAAGCCGTGATTAATTCCTATGCACGCCCATGACAACACGTTAACAACCAAGTCCTACTAAACTACTACTCCCATTGGTCACAAATAATTATCGTTTTGGACATCGGTCTTCAAAACACAGCTTTGATCACTAATTTTTATCATAATATATTTATAAAACCAAATAAAATTATAGTATTATAAAAGTATTTTTTGAGACAAATCTATATATATAATTTTTTATGTATCTAATTTAAATATTCAAAAAGATGTTTACAGAATTTTAAAAGTTTGATTGCACTTATGTCTAAAATGATAACTATTTGTAATTGGAGGGAGTGTTAACAACTGGCCGGACTCAATCAATGAGCTGCCGTGAAAGACAAGAACGAAGCTAGCATGTAGCAGAAAGAACAAGAAATGAGAGAAGAAACTATAAATGAATGGAACAAGAAGACATATATGATATGATGCATATAGCTAGATGTGTGTGTACATGATTTTTATACCTGAATCCAGGGGAAATGCCGGAAGCAGGCGAAGGAGAGCGTGACGGCGGGGTTCATGTGCGCGCCGGAGATGTGGCCGGTGGCGTAGATCATGACGGTGACTATGAGCCCCCCGGCCACCGACTGCGCCAGCTGCGAGACGCGCTTCATGTCCTCGCCGTAGATGGACGCCGCCCCGCACGTCACGAACACCAGCAGGAACGTCGCCACCACCTCCGATATCACCTGCCATGCGTGCATATTCAGATCGCAATAACCCAATCAAAACCTGCAAGATTAATCGCCACTCTCGACATGATCGATCAGCTAGGTATGTGGTTTGTTTCCCAACCTTCTTGAGGAGGTGAGGAGGGAAGATGTCGGCGAGGGATTTCTCCGGGTAGTACATGCTGGGGGCGACGGGGGAGCCGCTCTGCACGGTGGAGAGGTCGTGGATCTCGTTCGAGTAGTTCACCCGCGAGTTGGTCCTCGAGGTGTTGGACGCCATCTATGAATATCTCTCGAGCTTATGCTCCGATCGCTGAGCTACTAGTGGCACAGCGAGCTCTCTGATCTAGGAAAGAAGCTAGGAGGCGAAGGATGAGGCTCAGCTCGCTCTATGACTCGCTGCTAGCTAGCTGCTTGCCTGTGCCTGCTCTCCGCTCTGAGGCGAGAAGGTGGGTATTTATAGATGGGTGGCGCTCTGGTACAGGTGGTAGGCGGCAGTCCACTGCGCTCGCTGCCTTTTGCGCTTGTGGCCGAGCCCGCGCGCGCGTGCCGGGCCAGACGGACGTACGTTACCTGTGGGAGACGCCGCAGATGGCCGAGTTAAAAACTGACAAGGAGCAGGGTATTACTGCTGCTGAGCTGAGATGAGCACTGAAGTGGTGTCTACGAAGGCAGCTTGCAAGGACAGCACGGTGAGTGAGTGGCTACGGTGTAAATCTTGATGGTTTCTTGGGGGTGGTTGCGCCGTGCCGATTGAGTGCGGGTCGTCGCCTACAGTGGCGAGTCTTTTGTGTGGCCAGGGTTTTGAAAACCGGTACACCGTGTTAACTGTCACTTATTTTTGTTTTGTTGTTCTATTTGTATTTTCTCGTATTAATACTGTGCTTTCTTGACATTCATGCAGCTGTGAAACCTGACAAACTATATGTGCCCTCTGTAGCCGCTAGTAACCTATCGGTTGCTGCCAACATTTTTAGCCCAGGGCGTCGATCCATTGTAGCTATGAGCAAAGTTTTAAAAATCGATATCAGGGAAAAAAATAAAAAATACTCGGTCCTTTTCAGCATCCTGGCACCGATAATCTATACAGTTCTGACGATAAATTAAACACCGTCAAAACTGGACATGCTGATCATGACCGAAATCGGCCGTAGCGAATGGTTGCCGCTGCGGTTTTCAACCTGGTTGTTCTTGAGTCTTGAAGCATCAATAAATAAATAAATAAATAATGACTGTGAAAGCTATTTTTCCATTTCCCTCAATCTAGAGTCCCATATAGGGGTGAAAACGGATCGGATACGGACGGATAATAGATCTTCTATATTTGTTTTCATATTTTTTCTCGGATGCGGATACGGATACGGATAGTCCGGATACGAATACGAATACGGATAATATCGAATACAGATACGGGTCGAATACGAATCGAATCGGATACGGTTTCGAATATTTTATCGGAACATGATAACGCCTTAGATTGTATATAAAAAGTCAACGAAAACACATAACTAGTTGATTTGATGAAAATATTATTGAAAATTGAACAAATATAAGCATTTTCATTCACTTAGACAATAAGTAGATACCATATCGCAAATAAAATTATATAAGACTTAGTTTATCACACACATACAATTAGTTTATTATACACGTAGATCAAAACACAAAAATGAAGGTAATCTTTACTCAAAGATACAAATGGAGGCAAACACATAACACACTAAAAGTTTGATAATACTTAAATATCACGTCTCTAGAAAAAGTATATAACACTTATATGTAATGATCCAAGATTTATATTCTTTGTTGAATTATGTTAAAAATAATAAATTATGTATTTATGAGTTTTTATGATTTTTAGCTACTTATTTAAATATTTTCCTATTAAGAATAGGAATATTTGATTTTTTGAGAAAATTTAAAATATGATAAAATCTTGAAAATAATTTTTAAAATGTTAGATTATTTCTGGAACTTTCTCAAAAAAAATCGTAATTTTTGGAGTTGGTTTGCTAATTTTAATAATTGAAACTTACTTTATGGATTAATTAAATTAGAAAACAATTCCGAAATTAAGAAACATTTTTGGGCCAGAAGAGTAGTTTTGGCCCAGTCCATATGTATATCCGGATATCCGATCCATCATATCCGGATTATCCGAATCCGTATCCGTATCCGACGGATAGTGAGCTACCGAATCCGTATCCGTTTCGGACAAAAAAAAATCCGTATCCGTATCCGATCCGATACTATCCGACAAATATCCGATCCGACAGAATCCGTATCCGAAAATATCCGGATTAGTCGGAAACTATCCGATCCGTTTTCATCCCTAGTCCCATACCGTTGTTCGTCGATCCAACGGCAGGCCCATCGATCACCGCAGGAGATTCTTCGTCCCATGCACGTACGTACGTTTGATGAGATTCAGGTATTTTAGTCCCAGCCGGCCCTGTTGTCGGAAGGTGATTGGATCCATTGCGTATAGCCTAACACCATCATTTTATACCCTTTTTAATTAGACTTTTTAATTAGAGCACCGCCGTTTCTTGACATTTGTTCCTAGTTTCTTAGCACGGGAGTAGTAACCAGTAGCAAGTCTTAGTCGGACCACATGAGCATCGCGTCACACGTACGAACTGCCAAGCAGACGGCCAAAATCTCGAGCAATATACAATACAATGGGTTCGATTCAAAGCTCCAAACAACATAAACTTTCAGTACCGTGCGTTCTAGAAAAAAAATAGAAATCTTCAGTACCGTGCTCTAGAAAAATAAGAAGTTTTCATTACCGTGCCGACACGGACATCGGTCCACGCAGACCATGTATATACTTTTTGTAACTTTGTCAGGTTTGTTTTGATTACGAAACTACCAATCTTGGACATACCTCTGTGCTCTTGCAAGAGAAAACAATTGAAGCTATTATAAGTCGTATAGCGGCTAGTAAACAAAAATAAACACCACCGTGATGAAGCGCGGCCGACGACGTCGATGTCCCGTGACGCCGGTGATTCATACGGTGACGACGACGAGCAAATTGTATTCAAAGTTTGGATATTTGTCGGTCGGTTTGGGTTTCGTTCGACGGCGACGTCCTCGAAAAGCGACGATATTCAGAGTATTTTTTACTCGTACGTTCAGACTCTGCAGCATACATGTGCCAAGTAGCTAGGACGACCGTACCTAAGACTACATGTACATGGCCCCTGTCACACGCCAACGACCGCAGAAGAAATCAACGGCAAGACTTTCGATCAACGCGCAAATATTCCACTGCTGCATTTGTTGTTGATCTCGAGCGGAGCAATCAACCTGTTGTTGAGACGTAGTAACAACGATTAGCTGTGGCCTGCAGATTAAGTACGGCCTGCAGAGCAATCAACGGCGAGGGCGGCCTACCCTAACCACTCCACGTCACGGTGATTTGCAGGCCAGATCGCCCCCGTAATGGTCGCCGTCAGGCGTAATTAAGCACTGGCCTGCCACCATTGACAATGCTGCATGTATGGAAGCCTCAGTCAGTTACTTCATCATCTTGCAAGGTTTGGGTGGTCACAATGCAAGCCTTAGCCTTTGGGCTTCGCCGTTTTTCTCCCCCTCCGATCCGTAACAGTTGCAGGTACAACAGAGTTTATGGCATGCAGTGAGGAAGAGAGAGAGAGAGAGAGAGAGAGAGAGAGAGAGAGAGCAATAAATCTAGCCATACTATATCTTCAGATTTGAGTAAAGTCGTCGTCTCCATCGGTTTACTTCAACCACTGGCGCTAGCAGGTTAGCTAGCTCTGCGTGAAGTCAGAGGCTCAGGAAGTCAGAATACCATCTTTAATGGACTGGCCTTCCAATCCTTCATATGGACTCCTGTGTCCTTAAATTATTTTTGTTCAGCTCAAGAATTTGCATTTCATTGCATCGATCAGTAGTACGTAGTACACAGTACAGAGTGCTCATTTCAGTGACAGCTAGGAGAAGGTAATTCTGCAGGCTGGGCTGGGGCCCCTGCAATGTCCAAGCCAGGTTCATGCATTTCCAGAGCAGTAGTGTGCTACAATGGCACATCCACTTGGTGGCTGGCCGGCGGGCAATGTATGCAAGCCCCTTGATGAGGGCATGAAGTGGAAGGTAGTAGCATCCAATGACCTAAGCTGCCTCTTGGCTTAATTGTGGTGTCCTCCACAAAGATCTACTGCTACTAGAGTGCTACTGTGGCTTTGCCGGGATTATATAATTGATCCATATTGACTGTTGGGATGATCATGCTAAACCTTTGATACCGGTGTCGGCCTGGCTTGTCATTTGTACCGGAGGAAATGGATCTGATGCAGTGTTGAACGGCTTTACCAGATACCGGCTAGTTGTTGAGTAGCCCTTTGGCTTTGGTCAAGTGAAAAATGACTCTAGTACTGTAAACTGCCAATTGCTTGCTAGAATTTCGATCGAACGCATATTTTCATAATAAATAGCACGTTTTTTAAAAAAAAAATATGTTAAGTGCGAGTTTTCTTTTTCTGATTGATAGATGACTTCCTAACCGTGCTGATGTTGCTGTTGACTGACTGCAGTAGATCTAGCTAGGTTGCTTACTACTATAGTATTATATCTTATGGTAGCCAACTAGTGTATCAATCATGTGTGCAATAGCTGTCCAAGTGATGGAAGATATGCATGTAAATATCATCGGTGCAATTCTAAATTGATGCGATGGTATTTTTTCCCCTCTGGACTGGACGTAGTGGTTGATGAGAACATGCTGATGAGTTCAGCTAGCTACAATAAGGTCTTGCATATTGCAAATCAAGAAGCCTAATTAAAGAATGTGAAAAACAATATTAATTTTTGATTGTGGGATCAGTTGGAGGAATAAGTGCAAGTTTTTTTCCCTTTGTCCGGGAGCAAAGCATGCTTGGAAGTCCGGCGCAACACATAAAACACACTCAGCTTTTGGAATTCACATGTTTATATCAAGTAGTTTAATTTTGAATCTCTCCCATGAAAGGGAAAAGACAGTTCCTCCTAAGAACATGACTTAAGTAGCATGACACCACCACAAAGAGGTGACATCTTCTTTTTCTTTCTCTTCCATTATTGACACAAAGGACTGATCGATGCCTGTGAGAGACGCATGTAGATGGATCTGGCTTCATTATTTTGATAATAACCTGTTTAAGTTTCTTGTTATATATGTTGGTATCGCAATTGTGTCATACACTCAACTAAGACCTCCGATTTTGACAGTAATCGTCTGGTTACCTACCGCTAATTACTTGAAATGGAATCGTGACGAGGACTCAGGATCAGTCTCTTTTATTGCACCGTCCATTTCAAAGATGGATATAATCGTAGAACCACAGTATTAAGCAAGGTTTCAAGGTGAGATTACACAAATGATTGAGGTCGAATTGAATAAGTTTTTGACGAGGATTTTTATTATATCAACATTTTCGGTCAAGAGAAGTCAAAATAGAATTTTATTTAGGCCCACTTAATAACTTAACTGGAGCCCATTTAATATCCTGGTCATGTCTCTGACCAGGGAGAAAAAGAGGATTTATTCCTTTAGTAGTTATACCTTCTGTCGATCAACCATGGACAATAACCCTCAACTAGGGTTCACAAAATTGAAATCGTGAAAAACAGCAAAAACCAAAACCGTGAGAACCGCAAAAATATCTCAAAAAACCATCAGAAACCGAAGGGTTAAGAAATAAAAAAAATTTGAAAACAAATTCGAAAAAATCGAAAACCGTTCGGTTTTCAACAAAAAATCGCTGTTTTTTGCGAAAAACCAGTTGACCAACTGAATGTTCCTAAAAAACGGTTTTTCGAGCGGTTTTTTTTTTGCGAAAACTGCGGTTTTCCAAAAATAATTTTGTTCAATTTTTTTGATTTTTTTTAAATTATATCGGTTTATCGAACGGTTTTGGATCTCGAGCCGGCGCGATAAGGTCGAAAACCGCGAAATCCGAGTGATTTGTCGCAGTTTTGTGAACCCTACCCTCAACCAGTGGCTCTACGTTCTTTAGAACAAAGTATAACTAGTCGGGTCTTCATGGTTTACCACACAATCTGATAACTTACGATGGTTGATGAAGGGCATGATAGTTCAAGACACAACAAAAACACATGCGCGAAAAAGGAAAACATCTATTCAAGCATTAACTGCCGTCTCTTATATTAGTATATGTATCGAGAAATGTGTGCCACTGAGGGCAGGGGTGGACCGAGCAGGAGGTCAGAGGGGCTAGGGCACCCCTACCCCCGACCACACCATGGGTACCTCCTCTACCACCTCCTTTCCATCGTGGAGCGCCACCACGCTGTTGCTATGGAAGCTGGCAAGAAGATTGAAACTTGGAGGCCGGTTTAGCACCCTAAATTTATGTCTGTCGAATATCTAAATATGGAGTATGTATCCACAGAGGATACGTGAAGGATATGTCTTAACGATATACAAAGATTCCGGATATCATGGGCCAAATTCTGAGGGATAAGATATGCGCAGAAAGGATAACTCCATATTAGGAAGGACTCGATCATGTTCCCATTCCGAGGAAACCGACTCAAGTACGCCTGATATTCAAAGAAGTTTGGATACGCTGTGAAGATCACGCGACGATGGACTTCACATAGGCTACGATCTGGTACTCCAAACCGACTACAACTCGACTTGAGGCCAGACTACCCCGACTATATAAGGCTGGGGGTATGGGCCCTCAAGGGGAAAAGAAGAGCGATTCTCAAGCAATTAGCCACCAAACAAAAAGCTTTTTAGCATAGAGAGCCTAGAGCTGACGAAGCCTATTTCGTCATCCTCTAGCATAGCATAGCCTAGGTGCAATCCGCGTGGTAACTAGGGCTAGACACATTGCTCTATACTTTGTTCATCAACTTCATATATCATTCATACAGGAGTAGGGTATTACCCCTTTAAGGGGCCTGAACCTGTCTACATCTGGTGTACTTGATTTCGTGCTTGACTCTGCTCACCCGAAGGTAGCCGAAGTATAAATTTTATTGTCGATCTCTAACCTTCAACAGTTGGCGCACCAGGTAGGGGCCTTCAGCTATTTTTTGAAGGATAAGCATGCCTTCAGCGCGATCCCACAGCTGGTCTTCCGGTGGTAGTTCGGTCACCGCCATCAACAAGGCACCTCCAATTGGATCTGAGATTGATTTTGGATCGATGCTTTATCGATGGGGGCCGAGCGAAAATCTGCTATTCATCGGCTTCATCGAATCCCGCTCCCGGGATCCATGCCGAGAAGTGGATTTCCTCGACTTTGACCCGACAGAGCCTAGCATCTTGATGTGCATTGACACAGAGAACGAGACTGAAAGTGACGCTTGCAGTAGTGAGGGCAGCAGTCAAATGGATCGATGCGTGTTCATTACTGGAGCTAACCACGGGGTTACTGCCGAACGTTCTCAAGACAAGAACTCAGGAGTAGACACTGCGGAAGGCGAGGGACCCCAAAATCCTCTGCACACGCTTCGAGCTCCTGCAACAATGACGACTACAGTCCGGGAGGCTGCAAACACTGTGGTACCAAACACCACAGATCACCGACATGACCTGACCGCTACAACCGAAATTGCGATCAATCTATCGAGACAACTTGACCTAGATGATCCGAATGCGCCCCACCCGCGGGCACCGGAGTTTCAGGGGCCGCAAGTCTCACGACCGCACGATCACAACAGAAGGTGCGGTTTCGCTCCGGTGGCAGCGTCCCACCAGAGTCGCAACAGCGACGTCTTTAGTACCCCTGAAGTCAACGTCCAGTGCGCTCACATGCTGTTGAAATCTCTTCCATCACAAGATCCGGGTAACCCGATGACTCCGGTGTTCAACCAGATGAAGATGTTGCTCGATGCACCGCAAGTACAAACCGCCTGAGCCGCTAACTCGAGGGTAACGCGTCCTAGCCAACAGGGACCCAAAAGCCAGCGATCAGGACCATCCCGCCATCATCGAGTAACCGGATCAATGGTGGCTAGCTCTAACCAGAGAGTTTCCAGAACAGTGCACTCCAACCTCTATCGGGGGCGTCCTGAAGGTCTCCGAAATCGAATCCCTCACGATCGACGAGACTTGCATGACGTTCTTTGCGATCGACGGGAGGAGCGCAGACGAGAAGACCGCGAGCAGCTGGGGAACGAGTCTCCTCCATCCAGGGGGTGATCTCCTACGCGTTGGGCTCGGCGGGGTGATTCTCCGCTCTCGAAGGGCCGTTCCCCCACGCGTAGAAGGCGCTCTCCTCGTCGAGGTCCACGGCATGTGATCCCCGAAGACGACGTCGAAGGATGTAAGGCCTTCGCCCCTGAGCTTTGTGCCATTAGGTGGTCTGACAAGTTCAAACCAGGCCCCGTTGAGAAGTATTCGAGTAAGATCAACCCAGTCGAATGGCTTCAGATTTATACCACGGTCATGAGGGCAGCTGGTAGTGACGATAGGGTGATGGCCAACTACCTACTTACCACCCTCCATGGTGCAGCTAGGTCTTGTTTGCTCAACCTCCCACCTCAGACGATATCCTCATGGGCAGAGTTACGGGCTTAATTTATCGCCAATTTCCAGCGCACCTATGAACACCCCGGAACTCGCAGCGACTTGCATCGGGTCGTTCAGAAGTCGAGCAAGTCGTTGTGCGACTTCATTCGACTCTTCAGTGACAAGCGTAACTCGATTCCGAACATCTCGGACGAGGCCATAATCGTTGCCTTCGAGGATGGAGTCAGGGATAAGGAATTGAAGGGGAAGTTGGCTACTCGAAAATACGAACTCTCATGGAACTTTTCGAGTTGGTAGACAAATACGCCATACGCGTCAAAGCCCGTGACCACATCGACAACCCCGGGTCAAACGACAACAAACCTGAGTCGTCCAAGCAAGGGGCAAGAAGAAACAAGAACCGAGGGGAGAAGCGCAAAGGCAACTCCACCGTAGCCACGATCGAGCACGGCAAGGCACGTAATATGGGCGACAACAAGGGCCGGAATCGTGGAGGAGGCAAGAACTGCCCGATCCATCGAACGGACAAACACGATTTCGATGAGTGCCAGGTGATCAGCAAGAAGATCTAGGAAAAGCTCAAGGCTGCACTCGCTAAGCGTGGAGTCGAGCAGGCCAAAGTGAAGTCCCATGACAACAAACCCGAATACCGCAGGGCCGATCACAAGCTGGCACACATCTTCGGAGGATCCGCCACATATGAGTCCAAGAGAAAATACAAGGCTATCGAAAGGATGGTCAACCTGGCTATGTCAGCCCTCCCCAGGTTCCTCAAGTGGTCAGAAGTACCGATTACCTTCGACCAATTGGATCACGCGGCTGTGGTCCCACATTCGGGTCGATACCCCATATTAGTCGAGCCTACCATTATCAATATTAAGGTCACGCGAACCTTGATTGATGGGGGTAGCTCACTGAACCTTATCTTCGCCAAGACCCTAGATAACATGGGGATATCTTGGGCAGAAATCAGGGACGGAGCAGAGCCGTTCCATGGCATAATCCCCCGATCATCTTCTATACCGCTTGGCCAGATCAAGCTGCCAGTCACGTTCGGCAAACCGGACAATTTCTGCACCAAGAGAATCCTTTTCGATGTGGTAGATTTTGAGACTGCCTACAATGTGATCTTAGACCGCCCCATGCTCGCTAAGTTCATGGCCATGGTACACTATGCATACCAGATCGTCAAGATCCCTGCGCCAAAAGGAGTCCTCACAATCAAAGGAGACCAGTGCGCTGCAGTCAGGTGCGACAAGAAGAACTTGGAGATGGCCGAGCATCTCTATGGGTCGGCAGCCAGCGCTGGCGATGAGAAAGCTAAGTGTTAGAAATCCAAGGGAGTCCAAGAGGCTTCTACATCCAACAGTACCGCTAAACACTTAGTCAACGATGACTAGAAGGGCGAGTAGACCGACGAAGGCGTTAAGACGATGCCCATCGGTCCATCAGAGCCCTCCAAGACGATCAATGTAGGCACCAACCTTGACCCCAAATAGGAACTCGAGCTCATCACCTTTCTTCGGGCAAACCGCGATGTGTTTGCATGGCAACCGTCCAACATGCCCGGAGTCCCCAGAGAGGTGATCGAGCATCGACTAGCTGTGGAGCCTAGCACCAAACCTGTGGTTCAGAAGCAGTGAAGATTTGCAGAAGACAATAAGCAAGCCATACAAGAGGAGGTCGGCAAACTCCTGAAGGCTGGCTTCATTCGAGAGGTCCGCCACCAGACGTGGCTGGCGAACCCGGTCCTCGTCAAGAAACCCAATGGCAAGTGGAGAATGTGCGTCGACTACACCGACCTCAACAAGGCTTGTCCTAAGGACCCTTTTCCTCTTCCCCTCATTGACCAAATTGTGGATTCAACTACGGGCTATGAATTGCTAAGTTTTCTAGATGCCTACTCGGGGTATCACCAAATTAGCATGGTCATAGAAGATGAGGATAAAACACTTTTTACTACTCCTATTGGTGTGTTCTGCTATGTAAAAATACCTTTCGGTTTAAAATGTGCTAGTGCCACGTATCAAAGTTGCATTCAAAATTGTTTGAAGTCCCAAATTGGGCGCAATGTTCAAGTGTATGTCGATGATATCATAGTCAAGTCGAAAACAGGAAGCACCTTCATCAGCGACCTCGAGGAAACGTTCGACAACCTCAAGAAGTATCGAATGATGCTTAACCCTGAAAAGTGCATGTTCGGCGTCCCGCCCGGCAAGCTTCTCTGGTTCCTGGTGTCCAGTCGAGGCATCGAGGCTAACCCGTACAAAATTGAGGTCGTCGATTAGATGTGTTCTCTGCGAAAGTTAAGGGAGGTGCAAAATCTTACGGGCTATATCGCTGCCCTTAGCCGATTCATCTCTCAGATGGGTGAACGAGGACTACCTTGCTTCAAATTGCTCAAGAAGCAGGACAACTTCGAGTGGACCAAGGAGGTAGAAGAGGCTTTTCGAGATCTAAAAAGGTACTTATCGTCTCCATCAACCTTAACCTCACCTAATGAAAAAGATGAGCTCTTTTTGTACATTGCAGCTACCCCTCAAGTAGTAAGCATGGTTCTGGTGGTTGAACGGGATTGCCTCGATAAAAAGACTAAAATCCAGAAGCTTGTCCACTACGTAAGCAAAGTCTTGCACGATGCCAAGTTGCGATATCCTCAAATACAGAAGATATTATACGCCGTCTTGATGATTTCCCGAAAGTTGCGACATTACTTCCAAGCGCACAAGATTACGATGATGACAACATATCTGCTCAAGGAGGTGCTACGTAACCGAGAAGCAACATGTCGAATTGCACAATGGACGGTCGAACTCAACGATTTCGAGGTCGACTTCGCACCGCGTACCAGCATCAAGTCAGGCACCTTGGCAAACTTCATCGCAGAATGGACACACGTCGAAGAAAAGGAGCGTGAGGTGGTCAATGACCATTGGGCTATGTTCTTCGATGGGTCTCTCACACTTCAAGGCTTGGGGGCTGGCATCGTGCTCAAATCCCCGACAGGTGAGGATTTAAAATACGTTATCCAACTCGATTTTCAAGCTTCAAACAATGTTGCAGAATATGAGGGATTGGTCAACGGACTCCGCATAGCCGTGTCACTAGGCATCAGACGACTACTCATGAAAGGGGACTCACAGCTAGTTGTAAACCAAATGCAAAAGAGTACCAGTGCTCGGACGACAACATGGCGGCGTATCTAAACGAGGTTCGCAAGTTAGAGCACAAGTTCGAATGGCTCGAGGTAAGACATATAAGGCGATGTGACAATTCCGCAGCTGACGAACTTGCCAGGCTCGCTTCGTCTCAGTCGCCCACGCTAATAGGAGTCTTCGTCGAGAAACTCCTTAAACTGTCTATCTCCCTCATACGGGAAGCAGATGCTGCCCAACTCGATCAGCAGCCTGGTCGAATCAGCGAGGCAGAAACCGCAGACACGGAAGCTACACTACTCGAACGCAAACCGACTTGGATGACTCCATTCCAAGCCTATCTCAAAGGTCGAGAGCTCCCTAACGATGATGCCGCAGCAGAGAAAATTACACATAAGTGTAAACTATACGCATTGGTAGACGGCAAACTCTACCGAAAGGGGAGTAACGGAATCTTGATGAAGTGCATCACTCAGAAGAGGGTAATAAAATATTGCTCGATGTCCATAAAGGCATCTACGACAACCATGCGTCCTATTTCACCTTGGTCGGGAAAGTTTTTCGACAAGGGTTCTATTGGCCGACTGCCCTCCAGGATGCTTGTGAGCTGGTGAAAAAGTGCGAGAGCTACCAATTCTATGACAAGTAAATCACCTGACCAGCCGAAGCACTGCAAACTATTCCTCTGTCTTGTCCCTTCTCTGTCCGGGGCTTGGATATCTTGGGACCGTTCCCAAGAGCCCAAGGAGGTTACAAGTTTTGTTCGTGGCTATCGACACGTTCACTAAGTGGATCGAGGTCGAAACCGTCAGGAACATCACCTCTGAAGCAGCTAAGAAATTCATGAGGAGCATTGTTACTCGATTTGACATCCCTAATCGAGTAATCACAGACAATGGTAGCCAGTTTAAAAGCAATACTTTCATAGTCTTTTGTGAAGAATTGGGTATCAAACTCTGCTTCGCCTCTGTGGCTCATCCTCAAAGTAACGGTCAGGTCGAACGAGCCAATAGTTTAATCTTGCAGGGGATCGAGACCCGCGTGTTCGATAGGCTCAAGGCTAACTCGATCCGGTGGGCGAAGGAACTCCCCTCAGTGCTATGGGCTGTTCGTACTTCGACTAGTCGAGCCACTGGTGAAACAGTTGTTTTTTTGTCTACAGAGCAGAAGCTGTACTTTCGACTGAGTTGAGGTTCAAGTCACCTCGAGTGGATAACTACTTGGAAGAGGAGCAAGAGAAAGCGTGAGCAGATGATGTAAATCTACTCGAAGAGTTCAGAGATCGACTATCCATTTGAGCGGCTAAGTATCAACAAACCTTACATAGATATCATAGCCAAAAAATCCAGTATAGAGCGCTCGTTGTCGAAGACTTAATACTATGAAAGGTGTAGAAGTAAGACAATCATAATAAGCTATTGCCTAAGTGGGAAGGTCCTATGTGGTGGTCGAAGTGACTAGACCAAGATCTGTGGGACTATCAACATCGGAAGGTGCTATACTTGAAAACTCGTGGAATATCGACCAGTTGAGAAAATTTCATACATGAATGAAGAAGACATTGCATCGCAGCTGAAATTTAGGTAAGTACGATTTCATTACATTTTATACTAAGAAAATTTTACATTATCATAGGGTAAGATAGGTAGACAGCTATTGCTCGCCCTCGAACACGTCTCGCTGCCTTTCCAGCGCCCTCGGGTAATCGAACAGTAGGGTCCCGGGCATAGGTCTGCTCCTTGAGGGCGGACCGGAAGAGGCGGCGAAAACCCTACCGCTTATCAACGGAGAAGGCGATTTCTCCGCTGACGAAGTCCTCCGAATGCCGTGATGGCTTGGAGGGCGAGCAAGGGCCAGGCTCCCACTAGATAGACCAGTTGATGGGAAAGGAGATCTTCGAGCACCGCGGCGCTTGGAGGGCGAGCAAGCGCCAGGTCGATGAAGCTGTCTTAAGCTTCACCACCTTCCCCGGCGCTGGCGGCTTCACCTTCTTCTCCTCGTGTGTCGGCGGTGGCATCTGCTCTCACGAAGGGAGCAGAAGTGGCATTGTCTCCTTCGGCGATGACCCTCAGCTTGCTGGTGACTTCGTCTTCCTCTTCCGGACAAACCTTCTTCTCAATAATCTCCCAATCAATCTCGTCTTCTTCATCGGAGGAGAGGATGATCCTTCCCGGAGAAACTACGACTAGCAGCGTAGGGGGAGGGGATTCGCCAAGGATGATCAAAGAGGGAGGCGACGATGGAGGAGAAGCCATGGATGCGGTGGAAAGACTAAGGCACTGTGAGCGAAGGACAAGAGAAAAGATGAGTTGTGACAGGTGACTGCAGGTCTCGTCTATTTATAGCTCATGGAATAAGTCGTACTGTAACCACGATCCATCTAGATCCACGTCGGTACCAGTCCATGAGACATCGGTCGCTTCCACATAAATGCGCAAACCGAAGAGACGCCACTTTATGGCGCACCGCGTGGAAGCTGAAAGACGCAAAAAACTGTAACAGAGTTCAATCGCTGCAATGAAGTTATGTTGTTCATCTACTTCATCCGTTTGGATTCTATTTCGACCAATATGCTCGGGGGCTCATGCTTTTGTGTGTAAGGGTTGCAATTGATGCTTATGCTCTACCTTCTCGATATAGCCAACGAGTGGAGGGGCAGGGGCTACATCATGCATTTTATCGACGCATATGCTCTACCGTCTGCTTGATGCATTCATCGAGTAGACGATCGGGGGCTACATCGCTCGATTTTTTCTTTATTTGGTTACACTCTCGGGTCGATGTATCTATCGAATAAGAGGTTCAGAGTCGCAACAGGTATCGGTGATGCTAACGCCTCACACTTTTGGCTCGATCCAGCTATCGTGTAAAGAGTCGAGGGATACATCAAGATATTGTGCTTGCGTCATTCTACTCCCTACCCAATGACACATCATCGAGTAAGGAGTCGAGGGATACAGGTAACCTTGTACCTTATTTGCTCTCTGTTTTCCGGTTGATACAGTTATCGAGTAGGGCATAGTAGGCTCAGTGTTTTCTTTATCTTTGGAACATACGATTTTTTTGCATGCATTTACTCAATTGCGCATTTAGCATATCAGTAAACAAAACTAAAGTGTGGCCATGCCTGAATCTGACAATGAGTAATTCTATCCTACGCGCGCATCAGATTGTCAGACATCTAACGCTCAACGGCCGATGGGAGACGAAACCTCTAGTCAATTCTACATGCGCTACTCGGCAAGTTCTTGTTTGCTACAGAGTCTAAGTCACATGGTCGATGAAGGCTTGTAAACGTCGCGCAGTGTTCTACTCAACGTATATAGTGTTTATGTTATGTATGGCCTCTCCGAGTGTACGCTCGGGGGCTAAGTCATTTAACGAAAGTGTTTTCTAGCATTATGTGCAGATACAATTAGGCATGTGTTCAACCACAAAGCCGCTTACTGATGGTCTATGAGTGCTAAAATCGAATTTGCATCCACTTGTGCTACTCTGTTTCATCGACAAGGAAATAGTAGGCAAAGCACGATAAACAAGCAGATTAATTGGCACTGTCATTAAAAGAGCGTGGTAATAAGGAAAGTATCAATCTTTGCATCAGGCATGGTTAGACTGAAGGACCTTGGTTGGCATCATAATCTCTAAGTGATAGGTCCAATCCGTCCATGAACCTCTCGGCAAGATCTGCGAAGCACTCGATGTAATCAGCAACTTCGCTTGTCTCACACGCGAATCCTTCGTCCAGTCCTGAAAGGTCCAGGTCCGGATGATGGCTCTTTACCATGCCAAGCATGTAAGAAGTCGCAAGACGGGTTGAAGTGGTCATATGTTCGAGTGTCTTCGACTGCAGAGCGGCGAGCGTCGCATCTACTACAGCCTTTTCTATCTCGACCGTTTTCTTGCTCACCTCCACCTTATCTCGATTAGCCCTGGCCTCGACCAGTGCAGCTTCTACAGCAGCCTTCTCAACCTTCAGATTATTCTCCGTTTCTCAGCCTCGGCTTGAGTATCCTTCAGTTTGGCCCTGAGCGCCTCTAGCTCGGTATTCTTCATTTTGAGTATTTGATCATGGGAAGCCATGAGCCGCTCGGTCTGCTGGTAGGCTTGATTGCAGAAAGCTTTGGCCTCAAGCAAGGTGTTAGCCACATGCTGCGATATGAAGCCAGAAGCGTCAAAAACAGAGCGAGGGGAAAGTGGAAGGCTTCGAGAGTAAGGCTGGAGGCGAAAAAGGAGGGGAATAGGTACAGTTTCAGGTATGGGAATTTATAAACCAAAATCCTCTCTCCAAGCGAACAGTTCATTCCCCATGGCACGGTATCTCGATGGGCGCAAAAGCCAGAATGATGGCGCTGCACCCATCTTGTCGTTACAAATGAGAGCAATAAATGGTCAACTGCCCAACATTTAGATTTTTTTAATTTCTAACTCTAATCAGAGTCGAGTCGATAAGTCGACATCGAGTAACTTGTGGTTATCCTGAGGACTCGATATAGGCTGATGGCAGGGCGCTCGACCCAGCACATCCCTACTCGATACTCAGTGATGTAACGTCTGAAGGATCGATATGGCCTAGAGGGGGGTGAATAGGCAATTTTACAAATTCTAGCAATTTTAATCAACTAACCTAATTTTAACGAGAGTAACTTATAGCAAGAATAAAGCAGAATTCAAGCAACTAATAATAACAGTGAAAGCAATAAAAGAAATGATACAGGAGAGACAAAGATTTATCCCGTGATTCATAGCCGTACTCCTAATCCACGTTGAAGCACTTATTTCGAAGTTCAGCTTCTCCAAAGCTAGTCGCAGTAGCTCTGGTGCTCACTGAGGTAACTCTTTCACTTCTCAAGTGAGGTGAGTTCCAAACCTCTCACAAACACAGTTGCCTTCCACAAACACCTTTGGACAGGTCACACTGTTTACTTCCTCCAAGCTGTCTAGGATCACCAAGATCCAAGAGTAATAAACCTTGCACAAATTCTGTCTCTTGGTTCACTTTGCAAATCACGCAACTAGACACTGACTTGGAGCTTACACACTTAGGGATGTATGAAGATTTTTGTGTGAAAATGAAGCACAAACTCCTTTTTGAGAATGAGAGCTATATGTCAATGCCAAAGTGTAAGGAGTTCATCTATATAAATGGTAGATGGCTCAGGAAATGCTTATATAGCCATTTTGGGTGAAAATAGCCGTTACACCTGCTACAATAGCCGTTGGACGTGTCAGATGTCAGAAACAACAGAAATACACACGTACAACGGACTATGTATCAGTGTTTAGCGTACTGGTTATGTGTATGTCGGACCAAATTTCAAAGTTCACGACGGACCAAATATTTTGGTCCGTAGTACATGGGTTGATCAAGAAGATGGTCTGGCATACAACTGAGAGAGATATATGAGTATCAGACTAAATTGCTTGGTCCGTTACACATGACTTTCAAAGGATTTTGCTTAGGCATAGAGACCTATGTACGTCGGACCAAGATTTTGGTCCGTCATACATGGACAAAGCAAGAAATTTGCCAGGAAAAGAGACACATGTACTTCGGACCAAATTTTTGGTCCGTTATGCATGGACTTCATAGAAGATTGGTTTTAGCAAGAAGACACATGTACTTCGGACCAAATTTTTGGTCCGTTATACATGGACTTCACAGAAGATTGGTGCCAAGAACCTTTTTCAACATAGATAAATTTTATCCCGGCTTTTCAATCTAGCAACAGACTTAAAGTAATTAAACACAAATAATTTGTCCGTTTCCTAAGAAAAAATCTCTTTTGAAGATAGAGAATACTTATTTTAGGTTTCGATTAAAAGGAACAACAAAGATTTAGTCCGGCCAAAAACTTATACACTGAAAGGAATACCGGACCAAAATTTTTGGTCTGCTGAAGATAGGAAACCTAAGTCATCTTTGGTCCGATACTGAGGAGAGAATATTGCATGTATGCCGGACCAAAATATTTGGTCAAATCATACATAGGCGGACTTTTGACTAAGATGATTTTCAAGGAATGTTTGACCAAGAATATGTGAATATGAAAGCGAGTATATTTTAATCTGAAAAACAGATATACAAAGGGAGTTTTGACATAGAATAGATTCAAGGTTTGCAACGGACTAAAGAATATAGATAGGTAAAGATTGGTCCGTTGTACTGAAAGGTATAGTTTTAGAAAGGTAAAGACTAAGTGTCTTTTGCTCCAAGTGATCTAGTTTTGCCTTTGCCTAACAAACTATTTCCTTGTGCAAAGTCCCTCTTTTGGACAACTAAAAGAGATAAAACACCTAGGCTATTCGACTTAAAACATCTCCCAAGACATAAGCTATAAACTGAAAGCCTTAATCTTGTTATCCCAGCTTATTTCATCATAGGTTCCAGCTCACTTTTCTCAAGCTTTGAACATTACTAACTTAGTCATCAATACCAAAACCATAATAATATAAAAATAAAATTGAGGGGTGCCTAGATGCTATCAATCTCCCCCTTTTTGGTAATTGATGACAACATACCTTTTAGTTAGTAATATCTTATTTATTTCGCAAAAGCAGAGTTAATGAATATCTTGACAATGAGAAATAAATAGAGAGTGAATTTGCTCCCCCTTAATGAAAGCATTCATATCAAAGTAGAGAATCCGAGCATATAGTATCTAAACAGTTAAACAGTTGAAAAAAAAATATAAATAACAAATCACACCATAAACATAGCACAGAACAAATACATAATATTCATATAGATAAGCCAACCTATAGAGGAGAACTAAGGTTTTTCTCCCCCTTTGGCATCAATAGCCAAAAAGGGGCCCTATTTGCGCCTTGAAAAGAGTCTTTTGAGCTGGCCCTGAGCTTTGCTTTTCTTTGGAGAAGAGACAGGTTGTTCATCAGTAGCTTCTTGGCTTGGATTATCTGGCCCTTGAGACATAGCTCGATCATGCCAACTTGGATAGTGCAGGTCTCTGGTGGATAACCAACATTGATGATCCGTGAATCGATCCAAAGATTCATTCATATTGCGAGTCTCAGCAAGGACGTCGCCCACATCATATATGCAATCATGTGCCAGGCGAGTATGGTCGAGCAAGGCATCTTCAGTAAATTCAGACAGATGATCTAATTGGTGTCGCATCCATAGCTGATTGCTTGTATGAGATATGCTTGCAGCTTCCACTTGATTTCTCGGTTTCTTGTAGTGATCATCCATCTTACGGTTCATATCATCTGATCATCCTTGATCGATTTTGAGTAGTGTCGAGTGTTGGACATTGTCTAAGATTTTCTGATTTTTGCTTAGGTGGTCAAATCTTGACATGGCTTCATTATAGAACTTTATTTCTTCCTCATATCTTTGAGCTGCTGCATTCTGATCTTCCATGTATCTAGCTTGGAATCCTCTCTGATCAGCATAGTATTGTTGCTCAAAGTTTGAAAACCAGGAAGGCTGAGAGTCAAAGATGTTTTCTTGAGCCTGAAATGTATTATCTTGTCCTTGCTCATCATACTTTGGAGAGGAGGTTATGGGATCCGACAATCAAATAAACTTTCCCAACCAGAAGCGTATTCCTTTGATCATGCTCGGGATGAGTGATGATGAAGGATAGAAGGTTTCATATTTTCGGGTATTTGGATGCCATCCTAGACCCTCTAGCTTCATTTTCATTTGCTCTGATGCGAAAGTCTGCGCTTCCATGAACCTTGTCTGCTGCAATTGCTTCTTGAAGTTGATAAATTTGTTGCTCTTCATCCAAGGTTCTATCAACTGAGCTAGAAAGCTTTTGAGTAGCAAACATCATCCATATTCCATGATTCATTTCCATGAATCACTTGATTCTTCAGCGAAAGGTGGCTCGAGACTTTCCTTTTCCTTTTGAACACTAGGTTCTCTGTTATTTACGCTCGATCGGACATATGATGACTTTCATACTCTTGATGATAGCTTCCATAGGATTGATGCGAAGTCACTTTGTTGTGCTTGGGAAAGACTTCTAGCACTATTTCTGTCAAACTCATTTTCAGCCTCAACCCTTTCTTCACTTTCTTCTTCAGGCTGAATTGGTTGATTTTTTGCCACTCTTTGAAGAAAACCAGAAATCCTTAGACTTTGTCCAAGAGCTTGATGCATACTATATTTCTTTGGAAAGCATTTGAATTCTTTATTCAGATCATCTTGAGAGATAATGCCTTGAGCCAACAGGACTCCAGTGATTAACTGGGCAAAAGGCAAAGAGCTACTAAACTTTTTATAGATGGCTTCTTCCATCTGCCCAAAGAAGTAATCCACTAGATCTACAGGTTGTCTTGACAGAATGAGATGTAACAACCAAGCTAACACTGAGGTTATTCCTTCTTTATATCCAGACTTGGGATATATATTATGCCTCAATATTAAAAGCAGAACCTTAGCTTCTTCAGATAGGCAGGACACCCTATTTGGATTAAAATCCTCACTTGAGGTGTCTTTGTATATGTGCCCTGACACTTGTAAGTCTGGCATGTCCCCACACAGTCTCCACCTCTGATGTGGATACATCTTTTCAAAGATTCTTGTCTTATTTGATAGAGGACTAGAAGCTCCTATTGCTGATTAAAACTTAGATGACTTGATTTTTCTTATTTTTCCATTCAGAGTGAACATGATGTATTTTCTTTGCTTGTTCACTAGTAAAGATGCATAAAACTCTAGAGTCCATGAGACACTCCATAGAATAGTTTTGTTTGACATGATTCTTATTAGTCCAGGAGTGGAGTTTATGCAATCAAACAGTCCATATGATCCAATAATATTTTTCACTTGATCCCAGTCTACATATTGGTGATTTGACAGAGCAGAAATCAACTTTCCTTTTCCATCTCTTCTATTCAGATAGGCATTGTAAATATTTTTGTGTAACAAGGACACAAAATTTTCACCCAGGGCTGGCCTTGACTCTGGGAACCAGACCTTTTCACTGACTAACCGAACTGTTATTAACTTCTTAGTACTAAGTTTTGCCAGTTCTTCACTACTAAGAATATCAATTTCAGAGATCAGTTCAGTGCTTTCTGAGGAGGATTCACTGTCGGGTTCATAGGGACAATCCTCAGAGGATGACTCAGAATCAACTATCTGCTTTCCTTTTCTTGGATGAGAGGTTAATATTTTTCGGTTTGGTCGAGCAGCATTATGAACATCTGGGATTAGAACTGGTCCTTGAGGTTGTTCAGGCACATTTGTTTCAGAAGATGAACTGGATCTTCTTTGCTTTTTACTCTTAACTTTATCCATGATTTTTCCAATCAAACCCCTTTTATCTGGATTCTTTGACCTCATTCTGACTCAAACAAAGACTCAGGACCAGACTCACTTCACGAAGAACAGACCTAAAAAGGAAGAACTAAGTCTAAGCACTAGGTCTAGGGTTCGAGATTTTGAAGAGAAAAAGAGAAGTTCTAAGGAACTTACTGAACTTGAAGGAGATTCTTGCGCACAATGTCGAACGATCACCGTCGCCAAGATCCGGTCAGGATTTGCTTTGGTGAAGAGAGGAAAGAAACTTCCGGTTTAGAGAAGTTTTTGCGCAAGCAAGGCAATAACAAGGAGGTTTTTGATGGAAGAAGTTACTGCATTGAATGCATTTGCAGAAGTAAATAGACCTTGGAAACTGACACCTTTTAACCAGGGTAGTTGGAGGGGAACAGAAGTTTTTTTTGTAAGGACAGGATAGCAATAGGTAAGACCTAAAGCAATAGGTAAGATTTTGAACAACTTTTGAAATCTTGAGAAGAAAATAAGGAATTTTATTTAAGCTTGGTATAAATTGTTTGAATTTAGATAAGAGTTAAGACTTAGAGATATTTAATCATGAGGGACTTGACTTTAAATGAATTTGGACAGATTACAATTTGAAATTTGGACCAAAAGTTTTGTACTCACTGGACCAGATTTAGTCCGCTTGGTATTAAGACCAAAGCTCTTATTATCGACGGACCAAAAAAATTTAGTCCGGAGAGCATTGTCGGTTTATTTGAGATTGGTCCGATCAAGTAGGAACACAGTAACTTAGAGTTGTTCTCGATCGCATCATGTCTATATTTACGAAAATTTTTAAAGATAAGAGATATATCTAAGATCAACAACCAAATTCAATCAAACAAAGCGATTTGATTAATGTTTGAGTTTGATAATCAAGTAAGCTTAAGCATTTCTTTAAACTAAGCTTATCTGAAAAACTCAAGTACTTTAATATGCATACTTTGCTGAAAAAGGCAAATGAAAACTTTGGGTTTCCTTTAAAACTTTGATTAGATACGAATGATCATAGAAGGAGAGTCTTATAGTAGCAGTTTGTTAAAACGAACTTTATTCAAAGAGTTATTTTATCTTGACATTTTTACTTTATCCATATCGTGTAGTCGTAACAGTAAGCTGTCGATCTAGAGCCGCGAATGATCATAACGAGTTATGCGACTAGTCGAAGTCATGTTTTAGCGACGTACACTTATAAATAGAGTTTAACTGATAAAGAATGAGAGACAAGAAATGACTCAAAGAGCATTTTAGAACACCATCATTTTATTTAAATACAGAGTCCCGGATTACATGATCAGAGGAGATGGGACAAGACAAGAACAGAAACTAGTTTTCTCCCCTACGCGCGCGCCCTAGAGCCTCTATGAGCGCATCTCTAGCCCTGAGGAGAGTGGGGAAAGCTTCAAGAAAGGCGTCCACGGCAAAGACTTGTCTCGACAAGCGCCCTTTCTTGAGCCATCTCGCTAGATAGCGATCAAACTCCCTCCAGAGCTCTGCAAGCTCTGGATCGTCCCGATCATCGTTGAAACGTCTTTTCGGCATGGTGAAGAACTTAGATTAGAGCAGAAAAGAGAAGGGATAAGTTAAGAATTGTATTTTCAGGGTCTCTGGAACGCCTTTTATAGCCATTTCGACAAGAGAGAAGTAAATACATCAAAATTCGAAGCGACTTTGAAGTTAGAGAAGATGCGGAAAAACTGGGAGGTACGGAAAACGAAACGATTTTTGACAGAAAATCATGCAAAGCTGGGGTAAGAAACCAAGGGAAAAGAGCATTAGGATATACATGGTAAACAAAAGTGCTCCCCTTTAGTCAGACATTATCGAGCAATATTTGAAAAAGCAATGATATTTAGTTCATTTCTTAATTTTGAAAATTTGGCCTCATCAAGCGGCTTAGTGAAAATATCAGCCAATTGGTCCTCAGTTCTTACATGACTAAGCATAATATTTCCTTTAGCAACATGATCACGAATAAAGTGATGTCGAATTTCTATATGCTTCGTTCTGGAATGTTGGACCGGATTGTTTGCTATTTTCACTGCACTTTCATTATCACACAAAGAAAGGTACATTATCAAATTTTATACCAAAATCTAAGAATGTTTGTTTGATGAATAAGATTTGAGCACAACAACTTCCAAAGACCACATATTCGGCCTCGGCGATGGATAGTGCTCTTGAATTTTGCTTTTAGAAAACCAAGAAACTAAAGACCTTCCAAGCAAATGACAGCTCCCTGAGGTGCTCTTACGATCAATCTTGCATCCGGCATAATCAGAATCTGAGTAGCCTAGAAGCTCAAAAGGAGCACCTTTGGGGTACCATAAACCAATACTAGAAGTAAACTTAAGATATCTAAATATTCTTTTTACTGCAGTCAAGTGAATTTCTTTAGGAGCAGCTTGAAATCTAGCACACATACAAACACTAAACATGATATCAGGCCTAGATGCTGTCAAGTATAGTAAAGAACCTATCATGGATCTAAAAGCTTTTGATCAACAGACTTACCTCCACATCTTGATCAAGATGTGTATTAGTAACCATAGGAGTCTTTATGATCTTGCATTCTTCCATTTTGGAGCGTTTGAGAAGATCCTTAGTATATTTTTCTTGCGAAATAAAGGTTCCTTCCTTTAAGCGCTTGATTTGAAATCCCGAGAAAGAATGATAGTTCCCCAATCATAGACATCTCGAATTCTTTGGCCATCATGTCACCAAATTCTTTACAAAGAGAAGTATTAGTACAGACCAAAGATAATATCATCAACATATATTTGACAAATCATTAATGTTCCATTGATGTCTTTTAAAAATAATGTTGAATCAACCTTTCGCTTTGAAGTCCTTATTGAGTAAAAATCTCTAAGGCGCTCATACCAAGCTCTAGGAGCTTGTTTTAGACCATAGAGAGCCTTAGATAATTTATACACGTGGTTTGGCAAATTTGGGTCTTCAAAACCGGTGGTTGTTCAACATAGACAGTTTCATCAATGAATCCATTTAGAAATGCACTTTTACATCCATTTGAAATAGAGTGATATTAAAATGAGTAGCAAAGGCAAGAAGAAACCGAATAGCTTCAAGGCGAGCCTTTGGGGCATAAGTCTCTCCATAGTCCAATCCTTCTATTTGAGTAAATCCTTGAGCTACAAGTCCGGCTTTATTCCTTATCACCACTCCATTTTCATCTTGCTTATTTCGAACACCCATTTTGTACCAATAACATTGTGATCCTTTGGGCGATTTGTTAAAATCCGGACTTTGTTTCTTTCAAAATTGTTAAGTTCTTCTTCCATATCAATTATCCAATCAACATCTTCTAGTGCTTCTTCCCTTTATTTTAGGCTCAATACACGAGACAAAAGAGTAATGTTCACAAAAGAAGCTTGTCTAGAACGAGTTTGAACCCCTTCTTGAATTCACCAATGATTTGATCGAGGATGATCTTTAGCAATGGTATGATGGCTTTTGATGTGAACTGGACGATCTTGTTCTTTTCATCTTCTTTTTCCTCTTGAGTTCCATCATGAGGCACCATTGATTGAGTGGGAGTTCATCCTTGTCTTCTTTTGGTCGAATATCACCCACTTCCATCTTCTTCATTGCTTGTGCCAAGCCATCATCTCCTACATCATCTAAATTCTCATGCTCACCTTGTGAGCCGTTAGATTCATCAAACTTTACATCATAAGTTTCTTCTACCAGTCCGTGGTATTATTAAAGACTCTATATGCTTTGGATTTAGAGGAATATCCTAGCATGAAGCAGAGTCACATCTAGTTTGAAATTTTCCCAAATGAGTTCTCTTTTTATAGATATAAACTTTACAACCAAACACGCGAAAATATGATACATTTGGTTTTCTTCCTACCAAGAGTTCATAAGGAGTTTTCTTAAGCAATCTATGAAGATAAAGTCTATTTACAGTGTGACAAGCAGTATTGATTGCTTCAGCCCAAAAGGCATCAGAGGTTTCATATTCATCTAGCATAGATCTAGCCATTTCAATCAAGGTTCGATTTTTCCTTTCAACAACACCATTTTGCTGAGGAGTATAAGTGGCAGAGAGTTCATGCTTAATTCCTAATTCATCACAATATTCAATAATATTTGTGTTAACGAACTCAGATCCATTGTCACTTCTTATTTTCTTGATGGGACAATCAAATTCATTTTGAGCCCTTTTTGCAAAAGTTTTGAAGATTTTTCCAACTTCACTTTTGTTTGGCAAAAGAATACCCAAGTGAATCTGGAAAAATCATCAACAATTACTAAACAATAAGAGTTACCACCAATCTTTGGCATATGAGGTGGGACCAAACACATCCATATCACGAAGCTCAAGGGTCTAGTGGTGGACATGATACTTTTAATTGGGTGAGAATTGGCTACTTGTTTGCCTGCTTGACAAGCACTACATAGCTTATTCTTTTCAAATTTGACATCTTTCAAACCCACCACAAGCTCATTTTTGAAAAGCTTCTTTAGATTAGACATACCTACATGCCCCAGACGCCTATGCCAAAGCCATCCAAGGGAAACTTTGGCTAACAGGCAGGTTGAGATACATGAGGAGTTAGATTTGAAATCTACTAAATAGAGATTTTGAAATCTGAAACCTTTGAATATAAGCTTTTCATTTTTATCAAATACAGTTACCCCATCAGTAGTGAATTTACAATGAAATCCAAGATCACATAATTGAGCAACAGACAGTAAATTGAAGTTTAAGGAATCAACGAGAAGAACATTGTCAATAGAGTGATCGTTTGATATGGCAATCTTACCAAGACCTTTTACCTTTCTTTTGTTGTTGTCTCCAAAGGTGATTTTGTGACTTGGATCACTTTCTCCTTCAATAGAAGTGAACATTCTTGAGGTACTGGTCATGTGTTGAGTGCGACCACATCTATAACCCAATGTCCGCCTCCACTCTTATAATTTACCTACAAATTCATTTCTTCATTTTAGGTACCCAAATACTTTTGGGTCCTTTGATGTTAGTTCAGACCATCTTAGGTTTGAAAGGATTTATTAGCATGGCCTTAGGTACCCAGACGACTTTAAGTTTCTTATTTAAATTTGAGGACCTACATATTTCACATTTGCTTTGCCTCGAAATCTTTAAATAACATATAATGGGCATCAACCATGCAATCCCTTTTGGCATGAGAAACATTTGCAAGATAGCAGTTTTAGACGCATGATTAGATTCATGACAATAATAACATTGAGTGCTTTTCTTGACAAAAATTTGTTTAACATGACTGATGCATTTTATTTGGCACCTGTTGGGTTTATATCCCAAGCCCTTTTGCCCAAGTTTGATCTCTGTCCAACAAGAATTTTGTCAAGGATAGCACTTCCCAGAAAACATTTTTCTAAGCCTTTATCAAATGTGGCTATTTGAGCTTTTAGTTTTTATTTTGGTTTCAAGCTCCTTGACACAGAAACATGTTTGCATTTTCCTTTGCAAGCATCAAAAGAACCACATGTCAACATCTCTTCATTGAAGAGTCACATGAGATAGATGTATTACTTAAAGAGACATAAGCTGATTTTGTTAGACATCATCTCATTTTCAATTTTAGTTCACGATAGTTAATTTGCAAGTCTTCATAATTCTTAACAAGCAAAGCATGACTTGCAACTAGGTCATCATGAATTTGTACAGACTTTTCATGTTCATGCATAAGGTTTTCATACTTGTCTGTTAGCATCCTTTGATCATTAAGCAAGCTAGAGATAGTCTTCTTAAGAGTTCTAGTTGAATTTGTTTTATCATGCAGGGCATTATTTAGTTCTTCAACTAGTTCTACTAGCTCATCATAAGAAGGAGAGTCACTCACTTTTCCTCATCCGATCTTGCCATAAGGCAGAGAGGGAATAAGGGTGGCGGTGGAGTTGACTCATCTAGAGCGAGTCCGGCTAGCCCTTTGTGAAAGGATGGGGATGTCGCCTAGAGGGGGTGAATAGGCGAATTAAAACTTTATAGCTAAATGCAGTGGAATAAAAATATTGCAGCTAAATAAAATCTCCGAGTGTCGAACAATCCGGAGTGTCCAGGGTTTCAATCCGGATATCTCGGATAGTCCGATCTCGAGGGTCCTAACCCGAGTGTCCGGTTTTCAATCCGGATACTCGGATAGTCCGGACTGTATCGGGTTATGGAGTCCGGATACTCGGATTGGAGACTTGAATGGAGATTTTAAATCTTTGCAATTTTTCAACAATCTACTTGAATACAAAAGATCTAAATGCTATCAGGTACATGGAGATATTGTAGATCTAGAGCCAAACACAACAAAAGAGTAGATCGGGCAATTTCAAGATTCAAAATCAAATACTAAAACAAGAGTAAGAAGCAAACTTGGAGACGATGATTTTCACGAAGTTCGGATCCTTGGGGATCCTACGTCTCCGTTGAGGCGGCTCGGTCACACTTGAGCCGGGTCTCTTTCAACCCTCTTCCTCCGGTGTTGCACAAATGCACTCGCCGGTCTTCACTCCTTGATTCCTTCCTTACGGAGGCGGAACCGACCTTCACAAACTTCCCACGGCCAACCACACAAAGCTCAGGTGGCTCAGTGGCGACCTCCTAGCCGTCTAGGAGTCCTCAACCTCCAAGAGTAACAAATGCTCACGAAGAACAAGCTTGGAGATGAAATCAAGTGCTCAACCAACTCAAAACTCACTCTCCAAACTCTTCCCAACCCTCTCACAAGGGGATCACTTAGATCTAAGGGTAAAAGCTCCTCAAAGCCCCCACACAGCCCCTCAAAATCCACACCAAAAGCCTCTTCAAAAGAGGGAGGAAGGGCTATAAATAGAACTCCCAAAAACTAGCCGTTGGGGCGAGCTGCGCACAATCCGGAGACTCGGACTTCAATCCGGATACTCGGATTGACTGAGAAAAACTAACAGAGAGACCCAACCCGAGAGTCGGATAAATGTCCGGATACTCCGGATTATCCGAATAGTCCGGACTAACTCCGGATAGTCCGAATCAAGACTGAGCAGCTCGGAAAACGAGCATAACTTTTGACTCGGACTCCGATTTCAGCGATTTTGGACTCTCCCAAAGCTAAGAACGAGGGCTACACAAATAACAAGGTCTCACTATCCAAAACTAAAAGGATAACCACAGATTTCACAAAGAAACCAAGAGAGACCTACAACCCTCACTTTAAGCACTACCAACACTACTCTTTTCTAAGATTCACAAGGATGGATCACTTGAGCACTTGACACATCTAAAAGTCATTCGACATCGCATCCCTCTTAATAGTAACGGCAATCCTTAGACTCAAATTAAATCAAAGATAATATAAGTCTAGAACTAGTCACTTGAGTCTTCTTTCTTGATGTCGATGCATGAAGACCTTCACCATATAATTGATGACATCTTCGCCTTGTCCAACTCGACTCGATTCACCTCATGAGACTCTCATCCTATCAACCTTGACTTGATCATCCTCTCGACGATCTCCACGCCAAGTTGCTCTTGACTTAGTCCTCGACTCTTGGTGACACCGCCGCCTTGTTGACCTCGGCTTAATGATCATCCTCCAAGATACCTTGGTCATCATACAGACGGGACCTAATTCTTTCCAAACTACTCATGAAAGACATTAGTCCCAAAAGCTCAATAGATATGAATAAAGTTGATATTTGTGAGCGGTTGATTACAACAAGTGTTTCATATAAAGAAGCACAATATAAATGGAAACACTTGACATAAGAAATGTTCTCTACTAAGTACATCATGATGAATATGTAATTGATCTATATGCACTAGAGAGATATATAATTGCCAATAGGATGAATCAATTAAATCATGGCAAGGATCACAGACTTTACTTAAATAAAGCACATGATAGAATATACACGAATTGTACATGTGCAAATAATATTTGGAGTAAGAGTAAATATGTGATCCAACACTAGATTGCATACCTTATCTTTGCTTAACCTTTTGACTTGGACTTTCTTCTTAAGCACTAAGTTAAGAGGATGAGTCTTCACTTTCACTTTCATCGTCGGTGACCCATTCTCCTATGTGAGCTTCTCCTTTCCTTTCTTCATAAATCTCTTAGAGTAGCTCTTCTTGAAAAACTTCTTCTTTGATTTTTCATGAGTCTTTTCTTCATCCTCATCATCCTTATTCTTGTACTTGCTCTTCTTCTTGATTTTGTTGGGACACCGAGCAGCTATGTGTCCCTTTTCATTGCAATCAAAACATACAACATTAGAAAAAGGATTTTTCTTTGAGTAAGAGTTTGACCTTTCTCTGTCTTTGAAATTGACCCTTCTCATGAGTTTGTTTGCTCTTCTCATGAGTAGAGCTAATTTCTTCACGTCTTCATCTTCATCTTCACTTGACTCATCATCATCTTCTTCAGATGAGTCTTGAACAACTTCTTTGGCCTTTAATGCGATGGATTTCTTTCTTGGAGCATCTTCATCAGCCAGAGTGAGCTCATGAGCAGATATTTTGCCCAGTAGTTCAGTTGGAGTGAGCCTTTTAAGATCACCACTGTTAGACAGATAAGTGATCAAGTTGTGATATGATCGTGGAAGCACTCCAATCATCTTCCTGCATACTTCAACATCTGAAATTTTAGTTCCTAGGCCCTTTAGTTCATTTACAATAGGGTTTAGCCTAGAGAACATATCATTTGCATTTTCTTGAGGAAGCATTTTGAATTGATCAAATTTTTCCCTAACTACATAGTATTTTTCTTCTTTTACATCAGAGGTACCTTCATGAATTTCTTGTAATGTTGTCCATATATCATATGCAGAAGTAAGATTACTTACTCTATCAAAGACTTCTAAGCTAAGACAGGAAAATATGGCATTTCTAGCTTGGGCATCATATTGCATATTTTGGATTTCACCCGGAGTGGGTTCTCCATATCAGATTGCCCTTGTGTATGACACGAGGAGGCATAGGCTTCTCTGTAACCCTCCACACATCATACCCAACAGCTTCTAAATAGCATCTCATCCTAATTTTCCAATAAGCATAGTTTGTGCCATCAAAAACAGGTACTCTACCAATACTAACAGTTGCAGAACCATTTCCCTCAGCCATTTACCAAAGCTAGTTAAGCTAAACAGGATAAACCTATGCTCTGATACCACTTGAAGGATCGATATGGCCTAGAGGGGGGGTGAATAGGCAATTTTACAAATTCTAGCAATTTTAATCAAAACCTAATTTTAACGAGAGTAACTTATAGCAAGAATAAAGCAGAATTCAAGTAACTAATAATAACAGCGAAAGCAATAAAAGAAATGATACAGGAGAGACAAAGATTTATCCCGTGGTTCAGAGCCGCACTCCTAATCCACGTTGAAGCACTTCTTTCGAAGTTTAGCTTCTCCAAAGCTAGTCGCAGTAACTCTGGTGCTCACTCAGGAAACTCTATCACTTCTTCAGTGAGGTGAGTTCCAAACCTCTCACAAAAACAGTTGCCTTCCACAAACACCTTTGGACAGGTCACACTGTTTACTTCCTCCAAGCTGTCTAGGATCACCAAGATCCAAGCGTAATAAACCTTGCACAAGTTCTGTCTCTTGGTTCACTTTGCAAATCACGCAACTAGACACTGACTTGGAGCTTACACACTTAAGGATGTATGAAGATTTTTGTGTGAAAATGAAGCACAGACTCCTTTTTGAGAATGAGAGCTATATGTCAATGCCAAAGTGTAAGGAGTTCATCTATATAAATGGTAGATGGCTCATGAAATGCTTATATAGCCATTTTGGGTGAAAATAGCCGTTACACCTGCTACAGTAGCCGTTGGACGTGTCAGATGTCAGAAACAACACAAATACACACGTACAATGGACTATGTATCAGTGCTTAGCGATACTGGTTATGTGTAAGTCGAACCAAATTTCAGAGTTCACGACGGACCAAATATTTTGGTCCGTAGTACATGGGTTGATTAAGAAGATGGTCTGGCATACAACTGAGAGAGATATATGAGTATCAGACTAAATTGCTTGGTCCGTTACACATGACTTTCAAAGGATTTTGCTTAGGCATAGAGACCTATGTACGTCGGACCAAGATTTTGGTCCGTCATACATGGACAAAGCAAGAGATTTGCCAGGAAAAGAGACACATGTACTTTGGACCAAATTTTTGGTCTGTTATGCATGGACTTCATAGAAGATTGGTTTTAGCAAGAAGACACATGTACTATGGACCAAATTTTTGGTCCGTTATACATGGACTTCACGGAAGATTGGTGCCAAGAACCTTTTTCAACATAGATAAATTTTATCCCGGCTTTTCAATCTAGCAACGGACTTAAAGTAATTAAACACAAATAATTCGTCCGTTTCCTAAGAAAAAATCTCTTTTGAAGATAGAGAATACTTATTTTAGGTTTCGATTAAAAGGAACAACAAAGATTTAGTCCGGCCAAAAACTTTTAGGTTTCGATTAAAAGGAACAACAAAGATTTAGTCCGGCCAAAAACTTATACACTGAAAGGAATGCCGGACCAAAATTTTTGGTCTGCTGAAGATAGGAAACCTAAGACATCTTTGGTCCGATACTGAGGAGAGAATATTACATGTATGCCGGACCAAAATATTTGGTCCGTCATACATAGGCAGACTTTTGACTAAGATGATTTTCAAGGAATGTTTGACCAAGAATATGTGAATATGAAAGCGAGTATATTTTAATCTGAAAAACAGATATACAAAGGGAGTTTTGACATAGAATAGATTCAAGGTTTGCAACGAACTGAAGAATATAGATAGGTAAAGATTGGTCCGTTGTACTGAAAGGTATAGTTTTAGAAAGGTAAAGACTAAGTGTCTTTTGCTCCAAGTGATCTAGTTTTGCCTTTGCCTGACAAACTATTTCCTTGTGCAAAGTCCCTCTTTTGGACAACTAAAAGAGATAAAACACCTAGGCTATTCGACTTAAAACATCTCCCAAGACATAAGCTATAAACTGAAAGCCTTAATCTTGTTGTCCCAGCTTATTTCATCATAGGTTCCAGCTCACTTTCTTCAAGCTTTGAACATTACTAACTTAGTCATCAATACCAAAATCATAATAATATAAAAATAAAATTGAGGGGTGCCTAGATTCTATCAACGTACTGGAAATTAGAACAATAAAAGATGTACGGAATAAACTTGAAAATAAGTATTTTTGGAGTTTCTTGGTATTATTTGCTCCAGATGGATTTTTCCTTGGACTTTTGTGTTATGTGAAAAATGATAAACAAAAGAAGTAAAACAAAGGAAAGGGTAAAAAGATAATAAGGGAGATAGACAAAGTAATAAAAATTTTCTAGTAAACCAATCTGCACTGGTATTTCAGTGGGATCAACAAATAAATTTTTCATGCATAAGAATTTAAAATAGATAATTAATATGACCAACTTTGACTATAAACAGTGAATCAAAAAGGAGAAAGAAAAATAACTAATGTCAAGTAAATACAATAAAATTTATATAAATCCCTGGATATTTAACACACCACTGGTAAAATTTTTATAATTAAATTAACTGAGTTAGGCCTCTTAAAAATTCAAATACAGTGGGTCCAAAATTTAAGGAAAACAGTTGTCAAAATTTTTATAAAATAATTGCTCACATTTTTTACTTAAAAATTTTATGGTGATCTATTTATAAGGATATGAACATCTATAAAAAATTTTAAAAATAAATAATTTAATATGAATCTTTAATTAAATCAAAAACCGAAATCAAGGTTTAGGGCGCAGTACAGTGTCAGAATTTTAATAAATTATCTATAAAGAGTTTTTGTCTTAAATTTTTACAGTAGACATGTGACTCCCATTAAGTCTTGGTCAAAAATGTTGGTAAAATCTTGACTGAGTTTGAAGATTAAACAAATCCAAATTCTAGAGAAATCCCGTCCAGTCAAATCGCATTAAATGTATTCCCTCGCCGACAGGTGGGCCCGGCCACTGCTGAGCTCGTCGCGCTGGCAACGCTGAGGCAAAGCTGCGTCTCACTGCCAGTGGGCCCCGACCCCACATGTCAGCCTCACCCCGCGATTTTCTTTCCCCTTCTTCTCCCCTGGCCGAAGTGGGTCGTCGTCCCCGCTGTACTTCACCGTCCGGCTCAACCACTCCCGTCCGGCCGAGCTCGTCGTCCTCCACGTCACGCACCGTCTCCTTCTCGCCTGTGCTTGCTTGACCCTGGTCGAGCCGCTTCGGAGGCGACGCTGCGCTCTGGATTGCGCTCGGCACAGAGAGAACCGACCGAGGCAACGCCCAAACCTGAGTCCAACACAGCGCGAACATCCCCGTTGGCTTTAGGCCTTTTTCTCGCGTCGCAGTGCCCTCACGCACTCCACCTTGCCATTTCTGCGGGCTGAGAGCGCCGGGTGAAGCGTTTCTTCCCCGTTCGTCCGCAAGAGCCGAAAGGGGGGGAACGATAATCCAAGTCATCTCGTCTTCAATCCTCCGAATCGACTCCACCTCGAGCATCTTTAGCATCCAAGGATCACTGATCAACGGCCATTTTGGCTTCATTTTGCTGCAGCACCGCCGCATCGCCGCCCTTCTTCTTCCCGGCCGGCGCACGGTGGCAGCTCGGCTCGGGCCTCCTCCGACTCAACCATCCGGTGAGTCCGAATCCCCTAGTGCCACTGTAGCTCACCTAGCCTTAGTTCACCAGAATGGCGGCCGTTAACTGAGCTTTCGCCGTCACGGCCATGGCGCCGCCGCACTCTCACGGTGGCGGCCACCTTCCCGGCCACCGCCCGGCGAATGGGTACCACCCCTGGGTGCGCACGGGTGTGCTGGTGCCCATGGTGCTATCCATTCCGTCGCAGCGGAGCTGCTTCGCCAGCGGCGAGCAAGGAGCCGTGACACCCTGTTTTGGGTCGCTGACTGGCGGGTCCCACACGTCAGCGGGTCAGCATGTTTGAACACATTTTTGCGCGCGCGAGAGAAGCCGTTTTCTCAGTATCGAAAGCGTAATTCCGATTTTTGATGATTTTCAGCAAACTGATTGGAATTCAAATGCCAATAACTTTCGAATCATCTGGCCAAATTGAGTGAAACCAGTTTCTAAATTCGTATAAAATTATGTAGTTTCAGAATATACAAAAATTTGTTGAATATTAGTAAGATGTGATTTTAGGAAAATCAAAGAGGTGCTTAGGTGTAAATAGGGCCATGTGAATAAAATATTTTTAGGATGGTCCAGTTAATATAAGATGAGTTTTTGTAGAGCCTCTGAGTTATAAGTATTCCAAATAAACAAAAATGTTGGCATGATACCTTATTGTATATCATGTTTGCACAAAAATGAATACTAAGCATAAAGGTAAAGTTATGTAAATAAAGGAAAGGGTTAAAGTTTAAATGTTTAAAAGTTGATCCTGGAGGGGCATAAACCATTGGGAGTTAGTACTTGTGAAAATACTTAGGAAAAAGTATAAGTAATGGTTATTCAATAAAGTAAAACAACACTTGTTATGGCAAAAATAGATGTAATTTGCTATGAACAGATTCAAAATAACTCAAATTCGATTTTAAAATGTTCATAAGATCATGCCCTGATGTCAGGATGAAAATGAATTAAAATTGATAAGTGGTTTAGTAATAAATGAATGTACAAGTTGAATTGGCTATAAGGCAATTTTTATGTTCATATAGCCCTTTTCAACATGTAATAAAATAGATTATACAAATGAGAAAGAATGTAAAAACAGTATAGAAACACTCCACATAGTATATACTCATAGGTTCTAGAAACATAATGGCATTTTGTTAAGATTTGTATACAAAACAAGTTAGTAGAATGAGCCTACTTTTTATGTTTTGCTGAATGTTTGAAATAATTAGGTATTTTCAACCATGTGTAAAGTAACTCATCCAAATGAGAATTTTAGGAAGAATAGTGTAAAAATGATCACCAAAGTTTGTATTACTTTATTCCAGAAAAATATTCTGTTTTGGAGCTATGCTTTACTCAATTTTCATAAGTGTAGTAACCTTGAGTGATATTGCTTAGTCTGTCCTTAGCCAATTTTGTAGCCCAAGTCCAGATTTCAACTAAGCCTTTTTAGTAACAGTTTTCAAGCTTTATATAAACCCTAAAAGTTAAAAGAAGTCATTGGAAGTGATAACCAAATTATGCTCTAGCTAATTCAAGATTAAAACCCTGGTTTTGTTAGATGTTGCACATAAATCTTATTAGATATATAACCCTAAATGGCTTTGTTTTGAGTGTGCATTTCTTGAAGAAGTGTGAAGGCAGAGAGCCCTGTTTTTCTAGTGCTGCTCTTTTTACCCTCTTCCAAAGAAGCTAGTGATCAATCTTCTTATTTCAAATAATTTTAGCATCTATAATTCGATGTATGAATTCAAATATTTCGTAAAAAGCAACCTCCTGTTTGATTCGAATTGTGTTTATTTGTTTGTCATCTGTTTCTTTTTGCCATTTGGAGTTTGCTAATGTTCTTTTGTTCTTCATTTTCTCGACGAGTAGACATCGACATCATCGAAGAAGAAGACGATTGTTCCGCGGATCCGGATTTTATTCCTGACAGTGAATTGCAAGGCAAGCAACCCCTTGAGCATATCGAGCCCAATAATTTACCTACATTATGTTGCTTTTGCTTATGTACAGTGCATCCAGATAATTCACCATAAAAGTGCTAATTTGGGTTAGAACTGTAGTTAATCCTGTAAATTATGGTTTGTCTCAATCTGTATGGACATGTGAACCTTGTAAACCCTAGTTTGAACTAGACATACTTAATGTCATGTTTGGGTATATTCGCTAGCATAATATTCTTGCTTAAGCTTTCCGTTGGCTCTTTTCAGTCTTTTCAACCTGAATATGGTCCTTTTGGGAAATGGTTGGTTATAATTTGCTAAAAACCCTCAAACAAAACTATGATTTGACGCGGGTGATTATTGGCACTAGCCGGTTGTGCAAAAGGATATGCACGTAGCTAGGGTGGAGTATCGCCCGTATCGAATTAAGGATCGAGCAAATGGGATGTTGTAGATCCATGTTTTCGTGCAACCACAAGGGCTTGTATGGGCGAGTCATAGCTTAATAAGTTGTTTAGATGTGACTTTGCATCTATGAAAGGCGGGAGATTGCACAGGCGTCTGGTCAGGTCTGTCTGTAGGGGTTTCTACATACCAATGCAACGGTGCACGCCTTGCCCTGGACAGAGACGTGGTGTGTGTGTGATAAATGTGGATCCACGACTTGGGTGAGTGTCTCTGTCTTCAGGGCAAGGGTTAACGTCCCGGGCTGGTGTAAAGCCACGTCTAGATAATGTAACAGCTTTGTATGATCTCCTTGCCGACACACCAAAGGAAGTGTGTTAAGCGGCACCGCAAAAAGGTTGATCATTCCTTGTGGGTAAAGTGTACACCTCTGCAGAGTGATAAATCTGATCGATTAGCCGCGCCCGCGGTAATGGGCACTTGGGGAAAATCCTCCCAATGCTAAAGTCATTTGAGTCTTTTTGGGAAAAGTGGGTTTGGTTTTGGAAACCGTTTTGAAACCAGCTTTTGTGTCAAAGGATCGACACCGGGGATCTATGCAGTCGGGTAGACTGGGTTGAAAATCTGGAATAATTGCTTAACATATTGTCTTTAAATTGCTTTTATTAAAATGCGATGTTGCAATCTAATATGCTTATACTCTTGTAATGCTTTTATGCAATTGCAAACAACCATAGCCTGTCTATTGTTTAGCCTGCATAATTATTTATCTGCATCTGTGAACCAATATAAGTCTTGCTGAGTACCAATGTACTCAATCTTGCATCTACTGTATCAGAGGAAGAAGACTGCGATCTGCCAGATGACGTTCTTTTCCAGGCAGGTCTCGGGGGTTTCAACGATAGTCTTTTCTAGGTTGCCTAATCAGTTGCCTGAGGGTTTAGTGGGCAACCGCAAGGCTGTTTGAAGATTTCAGCTTTCTTTTGGTTTCCGCTGTTAAATGGTTTAAATTTGTACTGAACTCTGTATAATTAATACTGTTATGTATGTCTTTCTGTTTGTCTGTGTTTATGGTTATGATATGAAAGTTGTAAACATGTGAGTGCTAGCTACTGATCCAGGGAATAGCACAGTAATCACATGGAGGTTCTTGTTCATCAGAACGGGGGTCGCACAAGTGATTCCCAATCTACTTGAATCTTTCGGCTACAAGCAAACAAGGCATTACTCGACCAAGCGGGGCTTTGGTAGTAATCGACCTAGCCCTTAAGCAGACCCTCCGCTGAACAGAATTCGAGGGCTACTGTCGAATATCTAAACATGGGGTATGTGTCCTCAGAGGATACATGAAGGATACGTCCTAACGACATGCAAAGATTCTGGATATCACGGGCCCAGTTACGAGGATAAGATATACGCAGAAAGGATAACTCCATATTAGGAAGGACTCGATCATGTTTCCGTTATGAGGAAACCGACTCGAGTACGCCTGATATTCAAGGAAGTTTGGATACGCTGCGAAGATCACGCGACGATGGACTCCGCATCGGCTATGATCTGGTACTCCAAACCGACTATAATTCGACTTGAGGCCAGACTACCCCAACTATATAAGGCCGGGGGTAGGGGTCCTAAAGGGGAAAAGAAGAGTGATTCTCAAGCAATTAGCCACCAAGCAAGAAGCTTTTTAGCATAGAGAGCCTAGAACCGACGAAGCCTGTTTCGTCATCCTCTAGCATAGCATAACCTTAGCCTAAGTGCAATCCGCATTGTAACTAGGGCTAGACACATTGCTCTGTACTTATTTCATCAACTCCATACATCATCTATACAGGAGTAGGGTATTACCCTTTCAGGGGGCCTGAACCTGTCTACATCTGGTGTCTCTGATTTCATGCTTAACTCTGCTCACCCGAAGATACCCGAAGTATAAATTTTATTGTCGATCTCTAACTGTCGACAATGCCCTGGGTCCACCACTAACCGAGGGTATAAGAAAAACACGGCGAAATCATTCGCACTCTTGTTAACACACTCTTGTAATCTTCTGTCCACGGGTATTAAGTCCCTGGTTACTTAGCATTCTTTTTCCTGTAAGTTCGATAGTGGGACTATAGCTCGCGTGCATCGACAGGTTTATATAATTCTTTCACGCTATCACAGTAAAAAAATTTGCAATGAGTACATACAGCTTCGCATGAGCCACTTTTTTTTTATTGTGTTGAGTTTGACCTATAATTTATCTTGTCGGTATAGTACCAGCCTCTTGAAATGTTGTTGGTCAACTTCTTAACGGAGAAATTTGAGCTAGACAAGTTGTACTAGTTAGCACTCAAACTTTTTAAATTAACACAACCTTCTAAAACCCAAGTGGGAATCATGTTATAGCTCATTGTACTAACACCAGTTGTTTCGTTGTAATGTTTGCCAATAATCCGACACTACAAATGCGAAATTTTTTCTAACAAATAAAATGTGACTTTTGCTTCAGCTTTTACTATTTGTTACATACAAATAAAATTAACATTACTTAAAGCTCTTCATTTTTCAGAGGGAGAAAAAACTAAGAATGCTACCTTTTTGTTCTGATGCAGGCTTAACCAGATGGTCCCCTTTAATTACCGGCAAAGCGAAAGCATTGGTGCTATCTAGACATCTTCAATTCAGATTGGTATTGCTAGTAGTGGGCAGGCTTGTGCGGCCCCAGTCTGGGGCAAAAGTGGGTTGAATATTGTTAGAACTATCCTTCACCAGTATGACAATATCTACAAATTTTTAGTCCAGGTTGGAAATTTGGTTTCGGATTGAATCAGGTCCACTGGTTTTTGTTCCCTATTCTAATAAAAAGCTCCACTAAACCGAAGAAATAAATCCCTATATACCTAGACACATATACTCCCTCAATCATAAAAGAATATTGTTTTGTACGTCGACATGATTACAACAAGATACAACGATTGGTCACTAAAACTTAACAAAATTATATATTTATGAAGTTTTTTAAACAAATATATTATATATATATATATGTTATTTTTATGTGTTCAATCTAAATAATGAAAAATACATCAATAGCCAAAGTTTAGAAAAATTAATTGCATGTACACCAAAACGATGTTCTTCCATGACTGAAGGGGGTGTTAGGTATTCTGCACAGGCTTGTAATTCTTGTCACGTAATATCAACATGAACAAGATTAAGGTTCAAATCGGATCGACTTTGATGGAACAAGACTAGGGTTCCAATCCAACCGAACTCGAAAACACCCCAGGACATCTATTACCTCCCATCACCTGACAGTGGTAGCTAGCTAGGCTCTCCTGGCTTCACATTCAGCATTTGCCTGCCACAGAAGTACTGTTGTTGCCACCCAATCGCCATGGCTTACTTTGTCTTCGTCCAAAATGCATTACATGATAGGCTAGCTCTTGTACAGGTGTACCCGGTTGTGCCGGCTCAGCCATTAAGTTTTTTTGCCACTGTAGTTGCGTACAAACTTCGGTACAATTATATTCGTATGGCCGTCCAAAGTTGAGCCTTCGGTGGCTGTAAAACCTGCAAAATCTTAGGCCACTATATATGTATACAACCTGTCAAATTCTTTTTAAGTGCATATGAAATAACGAATCCTCGGTACATTGCGCAAGACGTAATGAGCAATGTCGACACGAGCCAGATCGATCGACATAATCCAACTGGATAAGAAAGCTGTTAGGCAACGTTGACCTATGCTAGCTTGTCAACTAATACTACATGATTAATAACTGTGATGACCAGTGGTCCGTGAAAAGCTTGGAAGAAAGGGAAAAGAAGAAGAAGAAGAAGAAGAACGCCGCAATGTGATCGGAGGAGAGACTTGGGGGAATTCGATGTGCTACAGTCGCCATCGCATCCGGGGGCGATCGATGGATGGGCGATTCAGCGATTCACCACCTGTATTATTGGCTCATCTGGCCAATGATTCAGCTCGCTAGGCCCTTAGCCTCTTGGTGGTAGGCAGGGGCAACGTTAGCTTAGGGTCATGGTGCCGAACCGTCTCGAGTCTCGACTTCGACACGGACCGCAGCGGCCGGCGTGCTTGTGCATGCCTAGCTTAGCTTCAGCTGATCGGTGGGGGACGCATTTTTTTTTCGGGTGGAAGGCACAACTGCGACACGACGTGCTTTTTTTTTAGCACGCTTGGGCTTTCGCTCTCACGGCTCGTATCCCTTATAGTAGTATATATATATGTTTTTGCTTGGTCTTTCGTTCTCGTATAGTCGCATCTCGTATCCCTTATAGGAGTGTATATTTTTTTTTTCTTTGGAGGAAAACAACAGGTCGGTGGACATTCTTGCCCCAATGCACGACCTTTCTCCGGTCACATTACTGTCGTTCTGGCTCTTTTCCTTTTCTCCTCCCGAGAGGTACTACGTCTACTAGTGCTCTCCTCCGTTACGTTTTTTGTGTGTAGGTTGTGGTCCGCGCCATTTTCTCCTAAGTTGACGAGTGGCTCATAGATACGGCTCGTTTCATGCCTAATGGAATTAAATCATCCGTATGTGATGGGCAATAGCTACGGTTTCCATGATGTGATAGCCCGGAAACCATTGCTTCCAGCGCATGAATTCTCTGAATTGTGTTGAAACCATGCTCTGAGATGTGGAATTCCTGGTGCTGTATTTCGCGTGCTCCTCGTGCAACTACACGACTTGGAGGAACCTGCGTGGTAGCCAGCAAAGACGGAATAGGCTAGCTCGTTGATGAACAATGGAGATCATTATCTGGAAAAGAATCTGTTAGTTGACTAATTCAGCTGGCTAATTGCATGCAACCTCATTTTAGTTCAAGCAGGGGAGCTCAACTGAGTCTACTGGCATCTACAATTGCCTTCCTAGCTCCAAGACACAAATTGCATCTAAAATGGTTATAACCATCATCGCAAACAAACGATGTCTTTTCACCTTTTCAGATGAGTAAAAAAAATTACTAGTCCTAAAAAATGCCAACATAAGTACATTACATTAGATGAAGCAAGCAGTAGTAGTAGCACTCTAGCTACTAGCAATTAATCTTCAGATCAAGGATTAATTAATTGCTCCTTTTCCCCTTGACACAAGGAGACACGCACAAGTGGGTGGTAGCTAGGAGAGAGAGCATCATACAAGCTAAGCTAGTGGGCGTCCATGGTTCTCTCCTCTTCAGAGAATACTTGGACAAAAGTGTGTGCAGTGGCGGCGATGGCGACGAGAGACACACACACCCCTCGTCCGCGCGCGCGCGGAAATGGCTCGTCGGAGACCTCGCAATCGGTGCACGCACGAACAGTGCGCGCTCGCAAGCGACCGCCTGATCGGCCATATTTGACCCGCGGTTTCGCCGACGTGCTCGGTTGTCGTTGTGATGTGCAGGGACGACGTCCGTGTCAGGAAGGCGATCGTCCATGGGTCAACGACGGAGGAGGGGAGCGTTTCTTTTTCTCCTAGTCGTGCTCGCGATCGAGTGACATGAGGATCTATTTCATTCTTGGCGGGTAGGGCCTGGAGGACGAGGCAAAGCGAGGGAGAAAACGATAGGGAAAGAGAAATGATAAATTGAACTGTAGCGGTTCAGCCTCAGGGGAGGTGTAAAGCACAAAGAAAATTTGTGCTGCCTATTTTCAAGCGAACTTTCATTCAAGTACGAGCATTGTTTCTGGCAAATTTTGTGTGTTGTATTTGAATGCATGCTATTTTTGACACGTCCCTACAGGGTCTGGAAGTGAAATTAAAGCACGGTTCGGCAATTTCACCTCTACCATCATATGCAACAGTAAAGGATATGAAGCCGTTCCGAATAGGGTCTCGGACTCTCAGTTCACCAAGTTTTCTACCATCTTCCATTTATTCGCTTTATTAACCTCCCCAGCTATATGCAGGTAAGTGCTGGGTCAATTGCCAAGAAGACGGGAACACAAGACGCACATCCCAACCACTGGAGACACTGATCGCGAAGTCAAAGTCAACACATGAGGAGACAGCAACGCTGTTTTATGGATCAGAATAGCAAAGCAAAGAATCATATGCGTGCGTCTACCCGATAAAAAGAGCATAAACCAACAGCAGACACTGTTTCGATAATGCGCTGCGTGGCACGGTGGCGGCATCGGTTGACCTGCTACAGGCTACAGCTGCTTGTTTGGTCAGGTTTGTAGTTCTTCTACGATCCAATGCGCTGTGCGGCGATGATGCCTGAATAATCTGCCCCCGCCGGCCAGATCATCACGCACGTTTCTCGGCGAGTACGTCGGCGACGGTGTAGGTCGCGCGTTTTTCAGAGAGTGCCGGTCACATGAGGTGGATGGTAGCTAGCTTTGGTTGTCATATCTAGCTTTGGCGCTGCATCTGCACACGCATGATTGCGCCTAAAATATTGCACCGAAGCTTCTCCCATTTTGTTTTGTCTCAGCAGATCGAGATGCCTGTGCGTGCGTGCGTGCGTAGCTCCTCTGTTCTGCAGGAAGCCTGCATCAGTGCATGGCCCTGTGGCTGGCTCGTGTGGATAAGAAAGAGCTGGCATGGGCAGGAGAATGAATAGCTGTTTCTTTTTTCTTCTTTTTGAGAGGAGAACAGTAGCTGCTTTCTCTGATATGATAGGGCATCATGATCGTCGTTTATCTGAGGTTCTATGGGCTCACGTTGGGCTGAGTCTCCGGCTAATAACCTAGGGCCGTTTGGTCCGATGTAATTCGTATAATCCTGAGGGCTACGAGGAGGCTTATGGACTTTGTAAGTACGGCCGTTTGTTGTTGTATGGGGTCCAGAGTTACGGCCCTTCCTTACTCACGCTGCAGTTTGCGGTGGCAGAGCTGCCTTGCGCTCCGATGGCGTGGCAAGGCCGCTGAGGACATGTACAACACATATTTCCTCCGATATAAGCGTCTCTTTTAGTAGGTGCTTAGATGTTATATTATCTATTAATCATATATAGTTAGACGAGTGATGGCAACCGAACGTTCGATCACTGTTTATTTTTTCGGACGCGTCGGTGCAACATTTTTTCAACGCCTGCAACACTTTTTTTCAACGTCTGTAACATTTTTTTTTGCCCCGACATTTCTACTGTTACCAAAGGAAAATGTTGCAGCGATCTGAGTCGATATTTCTACTGTTATCGAAGGAAAATGTTGCAGCGATCCGGGTCGATATTTCTACTGTTATCGAAGGACTTCGAACACAAGTTATTTTGATATAGTTATATACATAAGCACCCGCTAAATATCAATACTTCGAAATAAACATCTTATCACAAACAAAACAAGTTTTTCGTTGCTAAGCACTTGTACTGTGCACCTGCATCTCGCATGCTCTGGATTGAGGAGCGGAGGTGTGCAGCTCGTGTGGGCTAGGCCTCTTCGGCTATATGCCTGAGGCCTGATAGGTCATGTAGTTTTATGGGCTGTCGGCTTCTCAAAGGCGGGTACTTTCTGTGCACCGTGGAGCGCTGGGCCGGCCGGGTGGCCTTCGAGGCGACCGCCACGGTGCTGTGCGCTTCGCCTTCTACGGGCCTGTGGCGGCCGCGCGCGCGTTCTTGGCTGCCGCTGAGTGAGTAGGCCGGCCCGGTTGCGCTAGGAGGCATGGGCCGGGTTCATCAGGGAGCATTCGATGAGGTCGCCGCGGCGCGATTCAACCCTCCGCGGCTGCGGCAGCGCGCGCCCTCGCCAGCGACAGGTTCCCCAGGGAGCGCCTCGTCCTCAAGTGCGCATTGCCTTCGGTGAGTTGATGTGTGATACGGTTCCAGCTCGGTTTGTCCTCTCGCCTCCGCGTTTTAGGTTTCGGTGCGGGGAGGGCGCCGCTGATGCTGCAGGTCGACGGCGCCGCGCCGCAGGTATTTCGCGTGTCGACCAGTGTTGGTGAATGGTGAGGGCTAAGCTTTACCCAGTGGGTTGTTCGTCAGAACGATTCCTTGCTGAATCGTAGTGGCGTTGCACAATGTGGGTGGGGGTGTTCGTTGTGCAGTGCTGGTTATGGAGCATATCAGACGATGTCAGAATTCTACTCTTGGGTCATGCTTCTTCTGCCTTTCTTGCTGATTTGATAAACGATTTATGGGTTAATATTATCTAACAATTCCAGTTCATGTTATCTCCGTTTGTTGCGCGATCCGAAGAGTAAACCGGGCAGCACTAGGCGTTGGTGCCAATCTATTTTAACCACCTGTTTGATGTGATTACGTAAAGTGTGCTTTAATGTAGCTTGTTGATTTTGTTATTGGATCCTCGTACCGAGTATGGATTCTCTGACGTTTTGGCCCTCGTGATGGGATTGAGGATATAACTTAGTGAATGATACGGTTGTTAATGGGTAGCAGCTGGTTGTTGACAGTGCTGGATTATGTAATGCTGAAACTCTGAGATGACATGGCAAGAATTCGGATAGTGAGTCAGGAGTGGAGGGACATGTCGAAAGATTTCATGGGCAGCATGGGATGGGTATGTCTAGTTATGCTTGCTGAGTAGGTGTGCATCGATAGGTCTGTTCACTATCGAAGCTGAAGAAGCTGGGGTGGAGTTGCCGGCCGCTGGAGGAGACCGTCGCTGATAGCGTTGAGTTCCTGCCGGCAGGCCGGGTTTCTGGAGGATATGGAGAGGGCGGCTCCATGCCGTTTGTTTCCACCAGCAGCAAGAGATTAACGGCCAGATGCATGCATGCACACACAGCTGATGCCATGCGCTTCTAGACAAAAGACAATTGACATGCAAACCCGTGGAGAACCGGGTAGATACGTGTATGAGAGAACAATTTAACAGAATAGAGCAGGGGCAGGGCGTCGGCGAAATCTGTCAAATTGAAGAAAACAGGCTTTTACCTGAAAAGAGCAGGCCGCAATAGTTGCCTGGTAGAGGACCCTTTTCCTGCCGATGCTGTCGGTTTTGGTGTTGTGGTAGTCTATTTGTTGGTTTTTTTTTTGTTGCTAAATCTGGGTTTCTTTAGGTTGTACTGCTCTCTATTTCCACAATTCCAGTTCTCGCAACCATTTGCTATGCAATTTGGCTGGCAAGTTGTGCTAACAGTTATAATGATATTTTTGTTTTTGTTCTTGTTCTTGTCTCTCTTGAATGAAAGGCAGAGAAGTTCTGTTCACTTTGACTTTCACCTTTGAATTTCCTCTGAAATCTGTTTTACTTTTGTGGGTCTCCCATGTTCAGGATAAATTTGAACGTCTATTCAAGTTAAATTGTTTATCTTATTCAAATTCAGCTAATAGAATCATGATCGGGTGAGTTATTCGATGCTCCACCTGTCCACTACAAAGAAGCAGAGATAGCAACTTCGAAAGTAGGAAGACAAAGTTATCGCCTCACTTCGTCCTGAGTCATTCAGTCATGAGTAGTGACTTAATATTGTTACTCATTTTCATCTTATGCATTTTCTTGTTGTTGTTGTTATTTCTTTCGTGAGGGTCTTATTTAATTTCTTGAAGAACATAGTACAGAATAAGCCATATTGTATTTGACAGTTGACACTACCACCGTGCTCCTACCAGAAGCACCACAGTTTACTTCAATGCTCTCCCTCCTAATACAAGTTGCACAAATCTTGAAGCAAGCGAAAGGGTAAGTAATCTCCATCTACCCTTCATTCATGCTTTAATATTTGTGCAATTGTAAAACAGAAAAGCATTGAAGCACCTCTCTTACTTTTTACTTGAATCAATTCAGAAGACCTTCAAGGTATTATTGACTTTGATACTCTATTCTGTACAAACATAATATTTCGGAACACAGAAATTTTGTAGAATTCCTGTGGGAATTATATCGTTTCAACTCCTGTGAAGTTCCTACATTCCATACAGGCCCTAAATGTTAGAACTGTAGGAAGAACAAAGTGACTTACCTTTGGAAAAAAGTAATATTCCACTGCTTTAACTTAGAATCTTGTGCTACCTGGTTGGCAATTTTTTTGTTCATTAAAGAATATCGAATCATGATCACATCCTTGCTGCTACAGCCTCTATCAACTTTTGCTAGCTTTCACAACTTTTTTGTGTTATCCTGTTAGCACATTTCATTTTATGAAATTGAACAGGTATTTCATGTTGAGCAGTGCTTCAATACTTTCCCTTTCAATACAAGTTGCACAAATCTTGAAGCAAACGAAAGGGTAAGTAATCTTTATCTACCCTTCATTTATGCTTTAATATTTGTGCAACTGTAAAAAAGAAGAGCATTGAAGCACCTCTCTTTCATGTTTTGTGCTATTTCTTCTGCGGGGCACACTTCATTTACCATCTCTTTGTTATGGTTGTCAATGAAACTTCATTTTCACAAAATCACTGAATTTATGATCGTTGGCAATTCAGGTGATCAAATATCTCACGGTAGTTGCAATTAGTGTATTGTCTGCATATTTTCTTGAGAAAGGGAATTGTTCCTGTAATATGACTCATTTAACCAAGTTCCTTTTCCATCATTAGACAGTAAATTGTATGCTTTACAAAGGCAATGATAAATGATATGGCTTGCAAAATGATTAAATTAATATATATTTGTTAGCACATGGTGATTTTTAACAAAACTTATTTGTTTGCTTTTATGCAGAAACAAATGTGCACTTTAGCTTTTAGGTATGGTCAAAGTGATACAGAGCTGGTAGGTATGAAAAAATGCAACTAACACTTGTGGACGTGGATATTATATTTGGAGGATATAGGGTGGAGCACTGGAAGTGACTTTAATGAATAGACAAGAGTATACCCTGAGGGAGACAAGTATGTCATCTCTTGCGTTACCTCACTGAAGTGTTTTACAACCTTTCAATTTCAAACTGCAGCGTTGGAAAACTCTCAAGTTAGAACATGAGTTAGCTGCTGCTCCAATCTTCATCCCTAAGAGTTGTAGGGAGAGGTTCTGTTTGGCTTGTCAGTTGTTACACTGGCAAATGATTTAACATTGGGCAGAAGTGCCATAGTATAATGCCAATTGAGCCCAATTACCATGAGATTTCCGTTCTTTTACTTGGGACTTCATGTAGTATTGTGGATCTATAACTCTGTAGTGTTTTACTTTTGGCACACATTATGTAAAAGTTGGTAAAGAAATAAGAGGGAATAATTCTTTCTAGTACTTACGCTCGGAATCTTTCAAACATTTTGCTTTGTATACTTGGCCTAGCATCTTTCAAGAGCACGTCTGTGTGGCTGAGATACTGTCTCATAAGTGGTTCCATTTTCATTTGCATTGATCTGAATAATGCACTTGTTTCAATATTTTGGCTAGGTCTGTTCCGATTACAAAATATATATATATATATATATATATATATATATATATATATATATATATATATATATATATATATATATATATATATATATATATATATATATATATATATATATCACTTTGGTACCAATTATTTGATATGATCCCACCAGATTTAGAATAGGCACATTTAGTGGAAATGGCGATGTTTTTGGTATTCACTGGGGCTAGCTGCAACAGGTCAGCCGAAAGCTTTATGCTTTTGTCGGATCCATATTTGCTAAGTGCAACATTGGAGACATCGTATAGTGGGAAGTGTCATAACAAATTTGAAGCTCCCTCACCCAAAAAAAATTGAAGCTGAGCAGGTTTACGGCCACATATTGTTATCTGTTATCATTCTGCTTAGTGCAGGTATGTAGTAATTTGAATGTGAAGGAAGCTCATAATGCTTCAGAATTATGTTTCTCGTTATTTAAATATTTTGGAAAATTACTTCTTAACAAGATTTTTATTCTTTCTGCATATAAAAGTCATTTTGGAGCATAATTCTCTAATCAGGTATAAATTTCTCGTTAAATCTTACCCTTGAGAGAATTATTCTTTTTTTCACTTGCTGTTGGATGCTGAGATTGTGTGCCATTGTCCCTTTTACTGTCAACATCAGGTCATGACATCTAGTTAAAAGAAACTCATGTGCTTCATATATGTTCCGTCACATATTAAACAGTGACTGGATGTAAGGTGCAGGACGTGTTAGGTGATCTTAAAAATGCAAGCCAGTCGTGGGTTACGGTTAATTTATCAGATCTTGGGTACTCAGCTAATAGGTTCTTGGTTACTGATTACTTCACTCATTTGTATTAATTATTGTCAATAATTTATGTTGACTAAATATTTATTCTATTCAGTATCGTTAGTCATTTATGTAAATCCTGTTACCAGTTTACTACTGGTTTATCCACATTATTTACTAGGTTGGAGTTTTCCCTCTAGGATATTTGCTCTCTCTGTCTCTCTCTCTGCTTATTTTGGTCCAATGGATCTAGTTTCTAGCTAACTGGTTTTTCTACCCTTATTCTTCAAAGAATCAAACTCTATTGATGGATATACGCTACAACATGGTGGCAAGAGCAGAATGTTCTTCTTGGGTCATGACATCGCATCCATTTGGTGCGTGCAATCAAGAAAGAACAAATTATTAGCCTATCTTTAAATATCTTCGGATTGTATAAGGTATCAGCATACTATATAGTATATAGCCTTTTCCAAGGAAAAGGCGACAGATTGCACAAAACAGATGTTCAAAAGTTTTGGTCCTATGGATATCCTAGTTACTGAAGTAATTTGGACTAAAACAAATCGAGCATATGGAATCAGTGGCCGGTGCTCTAGCCCCCTAACGCCTCTACCTTAGATCCGGATGGGAGTGAGGAACTTCACTTCTTTCCCTGCTTTTTGCGTGGCTGCTGCATGCCTTTTGCATGGGCCTCTTTCCTTCCCTAACATCTGGGATACATATCTGTTAAGAAAGAAACTCGACATACACTGGACGAATCCACTTTGCCGCCCTTGCAACTCCACTCAGCGCTTTTTTTGCTTTATTTTCCTTCCTCCTTTTCAGGAATGCACATCTACTAAATTGTCATAAGGCACTACCATTATGGTTATGCACAGTGGCTCTGCTAATGCTAAGTGGCTAACTTCATGCACCACCCTTCTCTTTAAGAGGCAAGGGCAATGCGCATAGTCAGTCCAAGAGCACTAGAAGTTTGTGATGGACACTAACACTCCTCCAAAGTCGGGGACGGGCTTCTTCAAAACTTGCTTCAATGGAGTTAATGCTCTCTCAGGTTTCTTCCATTCTGTCTCTCTATTTGTCAAGCATGAGATTGGAGAAGTGATGCTACATCTATTTACTTATGGTGCCCGATATTTCTCTTTAACCTAGCTAACTCGCGGTATTTATTTTCTGTTTTGCAGGGGTTGGAGTACTATCCATTCCTTATGCATTGTCTCAAGGAGGATGGTTGAGCTTACTTATCTTCACAACCATAGCAATTATCTGCTTCTACACTGGGATTCTACTACAAAGATGTATGGACTCTAGCTCTCTTGTTAAGACCTATCCTGATATTGGTGAGCTGGCTTTTGGCCGGAAAGGAAAGATCATAGTAGCAATATTCATGTACCTGGAGCTGTACCTTGTGGCAATCGATTTCTTGATATTAGAAGGTGACAACTTGGAGAAGTTATTTCCCAGTGTCAACTTCCATGTTGCTGGACTCAAGATTGGAGGCAAGCAAGGGTTTGTTCTGATTTTCAGTCTGTTGGTTTTGCCAACGACATGGTTTCGGAGCTTGAACATGCTTGCGTACGTCTCTCTTGGGGGAGTCATTGCTTCCATCATTCTCATCGCCTCTGTTCTGTGGGTAGGAGCATTTGAAGGTGTTGGTTTTCACAAGAAAGGTGTGCTTGTAAACTGGTCCGGTATTCCAACTTCTATGAGCTTGTATGCGTTCTGTTTCAGTGGTCATGCGGTTTTCCCCATGATATACACCGGCATGCGAGACAGAAAAAGGTTTCCAACAGTAAGTAAAATAGTAGTCCTTTCACTGATCTATTGTGTTTGTTTGACCAAGAAACAAGATAAAAGTAGTTCAGTTATAAAGCACTTTAGCTATTTGTTGAAAACTACTAATGAACGATCTTAGTCCGCCAAGTTGTTATGGATGATCTTGCTTTACTAAATGTTGAACTTTTTTTACGGATTCGGAGGAAAGACCTTTTGGCCAATGCAAATTGTAACTCCAATTATGGAAACTACAATATTGTCAAACTTTCTGATTATATAAAGCTGCTATACTAAATGACATCACCTCGATCTTCTCTTTTGAATTTCAGGTGCTGCTCTTCTGCTTCACCATCTGCACTCTTGGCTACGGGCTGATGGGTGTCATCGGATACTTGATGTACGGCGAATCGTTGAAATCCCAAGTGACGCTTAACCTTCCATCAAGAACTTTGAGCTCCAACGTTGCAATCTACACGACGCTGATCAATCCGTTCACCAAGTTCGCGCTGCTGGTCACCCCAATAGCAGAGGCTATCGAGGATGGCCTCCATGCTGGCAAGCACAAGGCCGTCAGTGTCTCCATCAGGACTGCGCTGGTCGTCAGCACAACCATCGTGTCACTTGTCGTGCCGTTCTTCGCCTACGTTGTCGCGCTCACAGGCTCGTTCCTGAGCAGCACGGCCACGATGTTGCTGCCATGTGTTTGCTACCTGAAGATCAGTTCAAGGACTTCCAGGAAGCTGGGGCTCGAGATGGTGGTTTGTCTGGGTATTATCATGGTTGGGGTAGGAGTTACTGTCGTAGGCACTTACAGTTCACTGAAACAGATAGTTCGAGCTTATGAATCATGAGCAGGGATGTGGACGAATCATATGTGGAGCCAATTCTAGCATACACCATGCATGTACTCTGCACTTATATTTTGGCAAGATATAGATACGAATTTAGGTTCATATAAGGCTGGGAACGAATTGTAGTTACGAAAATCTTGTGATATGGAAGCTTCAGTATACTAGCTTGTTAATAAACAGTTGTCATTCATAAGTTATTCAAACATATGGGTACAGATCAAAAGTCTTCAACTCTGTTTGTTCCATGTCATCTGTATATTCTACAACTAGGAGCTCGTCACACCTCAAGCACCCAGCTCTGTATGTTGTGCTGAATTCGTTTACTGCGGATGCTTCGGCATGCCAAGCAGGGCTTCAGTTTCCCAAAATATGGACTCATAAGTAGCCACCACTATGATGATGGTTTCCCATAGACCATCTAACGAAGTTAATTTCGTCTAAAAACCATACGAAATGAAAAATGCCCTACACCTAAAACAGATATTGGTGTACGCCCTTGTATATGTGTTTGTATGAGTCGGATTAGAGTCCAGCTAGGATAGAATCCGAGTTGAAATTGAATCCGATTGTAATTAACACTATAAATAAAGGACGTGAGGTCATATGGGACAACACATAATTATTTCTCAAATTATTCTACAATATGTCTATTAATCTTTATCAAAATCGAAATGAACCAGGACTCATGACTCATCTCATGCTAGCCTGTGCACCCAATCAGTCACATGACTCCAGTACACAACATACTTCCTTCAATCACAAATAGTTGTTGTTTTAGATATAGATACAATTAAATTTTTGAAATTTTGACTGTCAATATCTTTTTAAATATTTAAATTGGATACATAAAAATCATATGTGTAAATTTATCTTGAAAAGTACTTTTATAATATTATAATATTAAGCTTTATAAATATATTATAATAAAAATTAGCGAACAAAGGTATAATTTAAAGACCGTACGGATGCTTAAAATAAAGACTATCTGTGACGAGGGAGCAGTAACATATACCCATTGTCTACAAGAAAATTGCTATCTACGGTCGGCCGCTAGAAACGTTCATGCAGATGCCTACGTGCGGGGGAAAATCACGTGACGCGATGAAGGGAGAAGCAACGCGCAGACTGTTTTAGAACAGCGACAGCTCCAGAGGGCTATTCTATGCTTAAGATAATTGCAACAGGGAACATGGTGAACAACTTTTGCATGATTTATGGGGCCTTTCAATTCGGATTTAGAACTTTCAAATCGGATTTGATAACTTTCAAGTGGGAACTTTCAATTCGGATTTAAAATTTCAACCAGGAACTAACTATTCATATTTAAAAATTTTGAATCAGATTTGATAACTTTTGATTGGGATCGAAACTTTCAACACAGATATAAAAAACATCCAAATTGTGTTTGAAAACTTTTTATTCATATTTAGAAATTTTCAAAATTGATTAAAAAACTTTCAACTAAGAACTTTCATTTCTGATTTGAAGCTTTTAGCTCAAATTTAAAAGCTTGATTTCATGGGATTTGATAACTTTCTATTGACGTTTTCCTGAGGAACACAAAAGATTCTAATAAAAGAAGAGAGATAGTTGTACAAACATTCGAAAGCTCTCCAAACCGATCCCATCCAAGCATTGAAATCTCGTTTTCCTCGAAATCTCGGACGTGGCCTGAGAATGAAATCTCGACAAGATTTATAAATTTTGTACGAATTCCGAACGAACCACAAAAACAAAAATTCAAATCCGGAATTTGTTTCAACCGGTAGGGCCGAGATCTCGGCAAAATTGCACTGAGTGAAAAATAGCTCAAACGACGTAGAATTTTTTTTGAAATGTTTTGTGGAGGTTCCTGACACATCAGTTATATTCTCATAAAAATTTCAGATGATTATCAAATCTTAGGAATTTTTAAAAATTCAATCATTGCTACTATCCTGATAAAACGCTGACCGGTAAGTTTGAACCTAATGAAAAATGAAAAAAAACCACATTAGAAAATTGTGAATTTTTTTCATGGTTATGATGCATCACTAATGTTCCCATAATTTTTTCACATGATGATCAAGCTTCATGAATTTTTAAAAATTCAGACAGTGCTACTATCTTGATAAAAGCTTTATCGACAAACTTCAACGAAATGAAAAATGGTACAAAACATGTTATAAAATTTTGAATTTTTTTTGGATGGTCCTGATGTATCATTAATGTTTATATAAAGTTTTCATATGATGATCAAGCTTCAAGAAGTTCCAAAAATTCTCATAGTGCTACGTCCTAATAAAAGCCTAATGATCAATACATAGATTTGGTTTAGTAATCAAAAAAGGTTTAAAATTTTTGAAAATTTTGCACAGGGGTTCTAAGGAAATTCTTAAGATCTCATAAACTTTTTGAATCATGATCACACTCCATTGAATTTATAAAATTCTTATACATGCACCGTACCATTTATATTCTTTCTGTTTTTTATTTTTGAAATATAACAAATGAAGTTCAATGCATACATAGATTTCATTGAGCAAACAAAAAAGTTTAATTTTTTTTAAAATTTTATAGAATGGTACTGAGGCAATTATTAAGGTCTCATAAAAATTTTGGATCATAATCACACTCGAAAAAATTTATAAAATTCTAACAAGGTTACTGTCCCAATTATGTTCATTCTATTTTTTATTTTTTAAAGATAACAAATGAAGTTAAATTATTTTGAAAAATTTTCTGTATGATTCTACACTTCTTAGGATGGTACCATAAATTTTTTATATCATGATAAAGCACATAAAATTTTATAAAAACCCGACAGTGTTTCTAAAGTTTTTAAAAAATGTTTAAAAATTTTGGTTTTTCAACAAATTTTCATAGGAGATGACTTTCTTAAGGGTTATTGATCAATTTCTGATCAAATCCGGTCGTCAAACATGAAATTCCAGATTAAAAATCCGAGATCTCGGTGGTTTATAGCGAGATCTCGCTGAGATATACCGAAATCAGTGTAACAATTCAAATTTTTGAAGTTTTTTTCACTCCGACAGGTATTTCAAATTTCGTCCAAATCTGATAAACGAGATCTGACGAGAAACCGATGAGATTTTGAACCTTGATCCATCTCCCAAAAGTTGGGCGCATCTATGGAGAAAGAATGAGCCGTCAAGTGGACATCCAAGTATACTAATCAAATTAGTGCGCTGCTCTTCTCTCCCCATGGAAACGCTCCACGTGGCACAATCAGAACATGCATTTCTGTGACCGTATGGAACCTTTTGTACGTGTGATAACAAAATAGCCATGCGCATGCATGCATGTTGAGAGAAGCAACACAAGCTTATAGAAGTAAACGATCTTAATTTTGGGGGAGAGAGAGATATTTCATAAGAAAATCCTAGAGCAAGTCGTTTACTAATAGCATACTTGGAGATGTGTAAAACTAGGTTTTTAGTGAAGTTTATACGAGTCACATATTTTTGTAATTGAAGGCCTGGAATGGTGACACTTGTGACAGATCCAATGACCATATATGGTCCAAAATAGAAGCACCGGTCCCATTTGCACAAAGCCATAAAGGTATTAAAAGGGCTACTAGGGTAGCCGCTAAAGAATAAGTAGTTTTGCTCTCTTTTTTATATATTGTCATGCTAAATAATTAAAAGGTTAAGGTCTTGTATCTAGTGTAATAGTAATTGTCTTCTTTTGTTACTACCTAAAAGATTACCTTGTTGTACTATCTACCTGTCAATGGCAAGATGGCTATTCTATAAAATAACGGTCATACATTAACCGCCATCTTAACACTATTGTATAATGCGTAGTTGTTACTTCATCTCATCACTATATTAACTACTATTAAGTAATTTGGAAGAAAGAGTAAACTAAGACCATATTATAGTTTTACTGGTACAAGAGCTTGTTATTTCCAACGGTTCGTATCATATTTAATGGCAATAATGTATTTATTTTCAATGGTTGGTATCATATTTATTGACTAGTTATTAATAATGTATTTTGAAACAAACGAATATGGGTAATTCATTATAGTCATTATAATTGTTTCTTCGATAAGATTTGATTTTAATTGGGAGAGATATGTTCAATCATCCCAAACATGAGTGGAACTATGGAGAAATTTGTAATAAAATAGGTATGCTATGGGTGTTTGACATGGCTCCTTGCTCACAGCTTTTCACCAAACGGGGTAGCAGGGTTTAGTTCATTTTTTTCAGAGCGAGGTCGCTTCCCACACAGAGCCAACACCTACTTCCGGAACTACCTTGGGAGTTTGTCACGCGACTATAGGCGACCAAATCATAGCGTCGTTGCTATGGTGCCAGAGCTACACACTGTGCAATCGGCCCGAAGATCCTCACAGCCGTCGAGATGGTCTCACCACAGGTGACCTGAACTCCTTGCTGTAAGATCAAGGATAACCGATTAGAAAAGGGTGAATAGGAGGTTTTTAAAATTTTTTGACTCTAATTGTAATAAATAGAATTCTACTTAAGAATTACAATTTTTTATAATTAAGACCTAAAGATTCTAAGTCTCACTAAGTGCACCGACAAACTAATTTAAGCAATAATACAAATCTAAGCACAAAATCAAATCACTAAATTGCTAGGAATGTAAATTGCACATAAGAATGAGAGAATCAACCACAAGAGAGAAAGTGACGCGAGACTTTATCCCGTGGTCTCGAAGAGTTACCGGTCTCCCTTAATCCACGTTGTGGTGACTTGAACAACTTCAAGCTGGCTCCAACCTCTTGAGCCTTCCTTGATCATTATGGTAGTTCTTTCCCGCTCTGGGTAGGCGAACTCTGGTCTTCACAAATTTGTCAGGGCTTCTTACAACCTCGGCTGAGAAGCTCACCGCGCACGATCGTCTCCAAGCCGTCTAGGAGGCAGCAACCTCTAAGAGTAATAAACTTTGACGATCGCTTGAGGTGTATCGAGTGTCTAAATAGCTCAATTTAATCCTCACACTTGATTTCTCTCTCAAATACTCACAAAATGTGAATTGAATGCACTAGAGTGGGAGAGAAGCAAACAAGAGCTCAAGAATATACAATAAGTGTCTAAGAGAGGCTCTATACTGCATATGGGGGTATATTTATAGCACTCATCAATTGTGCTGGCCGTTGCTACTAAACCCCTAAAAAATTCAGGGTGGCCGGCACTACCGCCCATCTGGGGCCGGTACTGTTGGCCTTAGGTCCAACGGTCGACTGTAGACATTAAATGCACTAACAGACAGCAGTTACCAGAGGGTTGATAGTACTGCCCATCTGGGGCCGATACTGCCGGTCGAGCGGTAGTCCGCCCATATGGGCCCGTAGTGCCGGCCGAGTATGACCCAAAAACACCCCCTTCTGGAAAAAGACTACTGCCACTAGGGCTGATACAGTCGACCGAGCGGTAGTACTGCCCTCAAATGGGCGGTAGTGCCGGCCAAGCGGTAGTACCGCCCACGTGGGATGGTAGTGCCGACCAGGCACCACCTCAAATACCCCTTCTCTGGAATATAACTACTGGGCATTGGGCCTGTACTGCCGGTCAGAGCGGAAGTATCGCGCTACCATGGGCGGTAGTGTCGATCAAAGAAGAAATAGGGTATTTTCAATTTTTCCTTTTATCCCAAGCGAAAATAATCATTTGTATGAGCATTAATTGAGCCATTTTCACTAAAAACACATCAAGCTACTAATCAAGAGTCCCTCTTAATAGTACGACACCTATTCTAGCAATCCGATCTTTCTCCAAAACTCCAAGATTGGTAAAAACTATGAAAAAGCCCTTAATTTTATACCTTGGCTCTTTAGCTTGACGTAATTATCCTTTTTCGCTTCATATTTTTCCATTGCTAAGACCAACTTATTTTCAATCATACTCAAAGAAAATGTTAGTCCTTTAATCGCAATTGTCATTAATTATCAAAACCAAAATGAATTAGGGTCCTAGATGCTTTCACTTGCCGCCCCGCAGAGCTCCTCGTTGTCCTCAGACCAAGCAGTGACCATTTCTCTCCTAGAAAGGTAGCAGCTTCCTCTCCATGTTGGTGGTGACTTCTCCCTGGCTGCAAGGTGAGTCGACATTTCATATTCATCTAGTTCTGACCGTGTAGATGTCATGCGATGTATTTGTGCTTGAACATTTGTGATCTATGTAGATAGATTTGTGATGCTGTGTGATGGAATTGTGCTAGTAAGGAGATATCCACGTTATGAAATGTATTATGTGACAGAGAAATAGCTAGATTAGTTATTCAAAACAGAGCTTAGATTTTTCTCAATGAAAAAGTGATAACATTTTTATTGATGCCTCAAGACCCTATTTTCAATTTTTTAATTTGAAATCCAAGTCAATAACTCTACTAAAGCTTGTAATGCGGTATTGTGTTTGAGCAGTCATATAACATTATAAGATGTATTTTGTTATCTGCTTATACATTATCTTTGTGTTATGTAAGTGTTTTATACCATCGTTCATTCAGAAATATGATATTGTTGGGGTTTAAATTGTGATGACCATTGTGAAATGCTTCTGATACTTGTATTGTACTCTACAAAATTTACTTCATCAAATATTCTATTCTAGAAAATTTGACATAGTCCTTTGTAGAAGTACATTGCACAACGAATGTGTCGAAGTCTTAGGCATAAAATTATGTTACCAAAGGGATCAATTAACTTTGCTTGCGTCTTAGAGAAGCTATCAATGCTTTTGTTCTTCTTCTTTAGCGTTGGCTTTAATACTAGCAGCTAGGTTTAACAATTGAATGTTTGAGCTCCGTTAGTGCTATCCAGGAATGTTTATTATTATTATTATTATTATTATTATTATTATTATTATTATTATTTTCTTTTGTTGTAGGAATGAAGCCGAAATCGTTAAAGTTTGAATATTTTCGTTATGTGTATCCAAGAATGTTTGATATTATTAGTGCTACCTTTTGATGTAGGAATGAAGTCGGAATCATTGGAGTTTGAATATTTTCGTTATGTGTATCCAATACAATGCCTTCATTGCATTTTATGTTTAGTTTTTTATAGTCTTTTGTTGCAGGAGTTCCTTTATAGCTACAATCTGATTAGGGCATGGATCAGCTTCATTAATTTTTATTTGGTTATATGGTTCTCTTTCTCCACAAGATATGCACATCCCACCTCTGTCCTCAATGACCTCTCTACACGCCGCCAACCACCACCCTCAAGCAAGGCGCGAGCCGGTATGCCTCCCAAGAAGCATGCAGAAGAAAGGCTTCTCTATGATGTAATTTTTTTCTCAATTTTGTACATGTTGTAGTAGTCAGGTTTGGCCAATTTGTATCAGGTTGTACTATGTAGGCCAAATGATCTGTGGTAGTAGCCACGTTTGGCAAATGAATCTTTGTTGTATTGAATGTGTGTGGTGAACATGATGATTGTGCTCATTGAAAAATGCCGATTTCGTATTTTGTAATGTACTGAATAGGTTAAGCTCAATGAAATCCCATTAAAAATCTGTGAGGCAATCATGTTATAAGCATGCCCTCGTGTTGATAACATTGAATTGGAACCTTATTTATGATTGTTGTTTTTTATGTGCATACCATGATAAATCTGCAATATTTTTCGTCGAAAGGTAAAAAAAAATCAACTAATGTCTGAAAAAATAAAATACAAAAGAACCACTTAAAAATAAGCTAGTAATGTGTACAAATAAAAGAATATATAAATGTCAAAACCAAGAGTAGTCTTGACCCTTTGCATAGAATCCTCTCATTCTTGGATTCGAAGCTAACCTCTTAGCTAAACACTTCCTCTTAAAGCTCTAGATTCATAGTGAAGGGAATCTAATTAACAAACTGGATCTGAAGCTGTAAAACCCTAGAGCAAAGCCATGCCAAATACCCTATAAGTAATAGGACTTGTTAGAGGATATGGAGATTGCTTTGTTTTACTACCTACAAAAACCTATTGTCTTCTCTCATGATTAACCTACCTAATTGAGATATATATTAGACGTTATATTGTTATGCGAGATAACTTAAATGTTTGTTGTGATGAATTGAATGTATATTGTCATAAATGAATTTAGTTTAATATTATTTTTGTGGGAGGCTCACTTAAATATGATCATAAAAATGATATTGTAATTTAATTCAATATTGTCATTTTCTTTAAAGTGTGAATTATTTTGTGATATATAATGGTACCACATGCTTCTAGTTACCTATACCGAGCAATTCTGCGGACTGTTGTTGCCGATGATTGCTAGCTAATTGATGATTGTGTGTGTTCACGCTGTTGTTGGTAGTTGAAACTTATCAACAAGCATGACAATATGCTACAAAAATTTAATCTCGTTCTGCAACGTCTTGTTGACAAAAGAAAAATCATAAGATACTAAAAAAGATGATAGATAATAATAGAGGTGGGTGTCGTGCCGTGCGGCCGGGCGGCCGCACGGTCCATCGTGCTTCGCGTGCTCGAACCGCGCCGGGCCGCGACGGCCCATCGTGCCCATCAGTGCGGTCGGTCGGCCGACTTCGCTTTGGCGAGCCGAGCCAGCACGCCCATTTATGCTTCGTGCTGCTTTCGTACGCGTCGCCCGTGCCCAACCCATTTACACTATTGCGACGAGAGAAAATGAGCTGAAGACGCACAGAGCTGAGGTAGTGGACACAAATATTAAGGAAAAAATAACTAAATTTTATTTATTCTTGACTATCACTCCCTCTTTCTTAGTCGTTGTCTCTCTCAATCTCTCCATTTTTCTTGCTCGCGCTCTCTCTCAATCTCTCCTGCTCTCTCTCAATCTCTCTTGCTCGATCATTCTGTCTCTCAATCTCTCTCACCCGATCATTCTCTCTCTCAATCTCTCAGTCTCTCTCGTCCGATCAGTCTCTCTATCTCATTCTCTCTCACTTGCTCTCTCTCGCCCGATCATTCTCTCTCTCACCCGATCAGCCTCTCTATTTCAACCTTTCTCATCCGCTCTCTCTTCCGCATGATCATTCTCTCTCTCAATCTCTCTCACTTGCTCTCTCGTCCGATCAACCTCTCTCTCAATCTCTCGGTCTCTCTCTCAATCTCTTAGCCTCTCTCGCTCTCTCAATCTCTCATTCGCTCGAGGAGAGGAAGAGAGAGAGTGAGAGAGAGCTAGACAGGTGTTCGGCATGTCCTTTACTTGAGAACTTTTATAGTAGGGCATGTAGCTTTGGAGATCTCATTTTGTAAGTTTACTGTTATCCTCAGACTTCATTCTTTCAACACTTGTCTACTTTCAAAATAGTCAAAGTCTCCATCTCCAAATATGTGACAGTCACATAGAGAACCGAAAAAAAGATAATACCTGAACTTTCTCTCTTTTTTTCTTTCTTCTTTCTTTTTTTTCACCTCTTCTCCCCCTTCCCTCGATTTTTCCCCTTCCCCACAGCCGATGCCCTCTCTCCTTTTTCCCCTCTTTCTCCCGGGCTGGCTTCGGTTCATCCGCCCCTCTCCACTCCTCTCCTGCTTGCCCTCGCCCCCCGCCTCGCCTCGCCACGGGCCTGGCCTCCCCAGCTCCTCTCCCTTGCCGACCGAGGCCCTCCTCTCTCCCTGGCCGGCCGCCCCGCCGCTCTCGCTTCCCGCCCGCCTTCTCGACTCGCCTCGCCTCGCTTCCCCGCCCTGCGCCCGCCGCCTCAGCCGCCCCGCTCTGCCTCGCTCGCCCGTCGCCTGCCTGGCCTCCTCGCCCCTGGCCTCCTCTCCTCCTCTCCCTCCCTCCGCTCGCCGCTTCTCTCCTCGGCCCGGCCATGGCGCTGGTGGCGCGGCGTCTTGGCAGACGGGCGCAGCGCGACAGAGGGCAGAGCGCCATCGCGTGCCCTACCCCTGCCGCGGGCGTGGCGCGGCCGGCATGCCGCGGCTTTGTCTGCGGGGCCGTCGCCGTCTCGGCCGGGCAAGACGAGCACGGCCCAAACGGCCGTGCCGCCCGTCGTGCTCAGATTTTGGGCCCGGCATGGCCCGAACTATAGTAACGGACTGACACGGCACGGCCCACTAACGTGCCGGGCCGAGCTTAGGCCGTGCCGTGCCCTCCGTGCCCCGGGCCGGCCCACCGAGGCACGGCCCATGTGCCCACCACTAGATAACAGACATCATTTTGTTCTCATGCATCATTTTCCTTAACTGAAACCAGTCACTTCCATTCACACTTTCAAACAACAACAATTTTTTGGACCAATTGGTCATACAATCAACCTTTAATGATCACCGATATATTCAAGTATGTTCAATTACAGGTGCCATTTTCCACAAAAATGTTTGAACAATTATTACAACTTGAGGAATCCAACCACACGATACATTCCACACAAAAACTACACAAAATAGCACATACAAGTATCATAATTTGTCATGCATCCAACAACATGATGGATTGGCTGCCTTCTACATGCATGCTGCTTCAGGGGCTACAAAGTCATCACTTTTCTAGCCTCCTAACAAACCATTTTTTTGCAAATATGGTCCTCTTTCGAACGCAATTGCAAAAATAGCTCTCTCTCTCTCCAACCGCAGAAAGCGCACCGGATGACACATGTCACTTGTCGCATTGGAGGGGTTCGGCAAGGTTCCTACCGAGCTAGGGTAGCTTAGCAAGAAATGTGCGGGTTAATCCATTAAATATTAACATTTAATTAAATAATCACTTGATTAACCCCTTAATTAATTGCTTTTCTTAATGAAAATAGCTTAATTAAATACTACCGAGGAAGCACCAAGCTCTCCCTGCGCGGTACCTCTTCTACTAAGGTTTAGCTAGCTATGCGGCAACTTGTCTCATAGTACGGTAGCACGGCATGTAACATGTATCGCTTGTTGGCACTTTCGCGGTTAGGAGAGAGCTATTTTTGCAATTACGTTAAGAAGGGACCAGATTTGTAAAAAAAATTAGGAAGCTAAAAAAGTGATGGCAAAGTAGTCAACTCTGATTCAATTGGTATTCCTAGGACTTTAATACTCAATAGAGCCTTGTCGATTCGAGTCCTACTTTGGACCCCAGCCAGGGTACAATCTCGATCCTAGTCGTATATTCACTTAGAATCCCAACTCTGATCCAACTTGAGTTTAGATTTTACCAATTCTAGTCTATATAGTTTATCTTCTAAGTATCTCAACTTTCAAATATAAATTAGCCAAATTTCTCACGTAATTATGCAGCTAGATATTATAATGCTATGCTTATATCAAAACATAGAGTTGTACTTAGTATACAACTCTAATGCTTACAGTGGGAATATGTATGTTTTTATACACTGCAGCAACTCTCATATCTATATGCGATTAATTTACACTATTATATCTTTCTCCTTTTCCTCTAAATAACGTGAGAATTTCTAACCCTTGAGAGTGAACATTGTAGCTTTTTTTCTATTATTTTAATAATACAACATATACAAATTTTAATGAAATATATATGGAAAACCGACTTCAATATTGTAAAATTTTCGATGTGAGAAGCACTCCATGTCCAAAAAATGGGTAAAAGTTATAGCAACATATTTTTTTTGCGAGGAAATAGCAACATATTTTGGTGCGCATATCGCTAACAAATTAATTTATTTTAGTGCAGATAATGAATCTATGTATTTTTAATATAATTTTTTTGTAGAATCCACAATTCTACGTTGCAAGGAGAAAATGATCTGACTCCCAACTTTGCTACGTTGATCTCAGGAGGCCGTCGGCAAGGGTGTGGGGTCAATTAGCCCGAGGCACTAATTAACGTCGGCCAGGACTAGCCGGCGTTAAAGGCGGTAAGTAACGTCGGCTGCGTGGCCCGGCGTTAAATATAATTACCGTCGGCGCCGGCGTTAATTAGTCTAATTAACGTCGATTAACTATTAAGCGTTAATTACCGTTGCGGCGTTAATTAGTACTACCGTCGACAAGCGGCTAATTAACGTCGGCCTTTGGCCGATGTTAATTTGCTGGATTACTGTAGTGTTTGGGAAAATGTATGGAACAATTAATTGGAGAGTGGAGGGCACCGAACGGTGTCGTAATGTTGAAGAAGGTTGTCTAATAGCACTAACCCTAGCGGCTGCCATAGGGTGGGGTCGTTGGCCAACGGATCAAGTATTTTAGTTCATTTGTGATCCGATGCTAGATATCGCGGTTTCTATTTCAACATGGAATGGATGGTTTTTTTTGTTAAGAAACCCTAATAGCTCATTGGAAGGCCCATATGATCCCTTAGCTAAAACCCTAGAGGAGCGCTATAAAATGAGGAGGGGAGTCCCCCCCTATGTACAGAATTCAATAGCAATAAAGTATTTCCGCTGTTGCTCTCCCTAAACACGTGTCTCTCTCTCTTTCTGTTCTCCACTTTAGATCTGTTCGGGAACCCCGGACTATTCGATAACGAGGTTCCTTAACACGTTATCAGCACGAAGCTCTACCGGAGATCAGAATTGAAAAGGTGAGAAAGGTGGGTTTCGGCGATTGAATCTAATCGTTGTTGTTTTCTATGCATGCATCTAACCCACGATCCTGCACTCGCCACGTGGCATGAAGCTACAGGGATACAATTCAACAGTACATGAAGTTACTGTTCTTTCTTTGCAAAGAGAGAAAAAAGAAATCGACGTCGTCTTGGTCTTCGCGCACGCAGCGTCGCCGACGACTGCCGTCGCCGCCAGACACGCAGATCGCGTCGTCATTGCCGTCGTCGCCGCCTTTGGCCCGCGCCGCCTCTGCACGCAGCTGCTGCCGCCGCTGCCGTCGCCGCGCCTCGCGCGCCACAAAGACGTAGCACCGGGACGCGTCTCAAGCACCATCGCCGTGCACGTCGCTCGAAGAGCGTGGCGCGGCGCCGCGACGGCGGCATCGCCGCCGATGATGCGCATGCGCCGCCGCCGCTTTGTCGCTTCCCGCGCGAGACACCAGTAGTCCTCCGCCCGCCGCAGACGAAGCGCCGCCTCGGCCTCTCGGTGGCTCCGCCGCCAAGCTCGCCCGAAGCCGCCGCTATCGCCGCTCGGCCGCACCTGCACGCAGCGCCGCCGCCTCGGCTCCAGCGCATGGCAGCTGGCGCGATGCCTCGCTCCGCACGGCGCCACCGGCCGCCAGACTCGGCCGCCGGCCTCGGCCGCATGAGCACCGCGCTCGAAGCGCCGCCGACGGCCGCCGCCGCCGTTACGCATACCACGCGACGCACGAAGCCGCATGCGTAGCGCCTCGCCTCGGCCAGCGTCGCGCGCCACCCAGCAGCGTTCGCCTCGATCGCCCATCTCAGCCATGCCCGCCCGGTCCTCTGCCGCCAAGAGCTAGTCCGCCTCCCGACCGGACCGCTCGCTCGCATGTGTCCCGTGAAGGAGCATCACCAAGCTAGTTCTTGCCAGCACCAAAGCATTGCTTCTTGCTTGCTCGGGAACTTGCTTTTTGCCTGTGACTTGCTTCTGTGGAGGTAGCTTGCTAGTTGCTGATTGGACCACGCGTGAAGAAGCACGTGAAGGAGGCAGTGGCGGCGGCTAGGGGAAACCCTAGCCGCGCGCTGTGCCGGGCCGGAATAGGCCAAGTGGGCCAAACGAAAAAAAAAACGGGCAAGGCCAGTGGGCTGGGATTTATGGAAGAAAAGGAAAAGAAAAGAAGAAGAAAAAGAAAAGAAAAAGAAAAATTGCAGAAAAATCGCAGAAAATTTTGAAAAATTGCCAGAAAATCAAGAAGATTTATTTTGGCTCTGTTTTTAATTTTTCTTGCTTTATTTCTCTGTTCTTATGAATATTCTTTATGAATTTTGAATCCTTTGCTTTATTTTATATAATGCAATGCATATGAATTTATTTTTCTACACTTTATGCTTTTTGCAACCATTTTCTATCAGATTACACGCAGTAATCTAAACCAGAATCTTGATATCATGCAGATGTCTGGCATTGTGAATCGTGAGTTTGAAGAACTGGCCCCGCACGGTCAGAACTACCTCACTTGGGCATCGGACGTAAAGATTGTTCTTGGGGGCAAGAAGCTCCGTTCAGCGATTGGTCTAGGGTCCTCGCAGGACGCAAAACCTACCGCTGAGCAGAACGATCAAGCTCTGCATTTTCTCAGGCACCACCTCTCGGCCACTCTAAAGAATGAATATATGGCTGAGGAGAGTGCACTTGAGCTTTGGACTGCACTTCAGAAGCGGTTCGAAAAGCTCAAGTACACCATCTTGCCCCAAGCACAGCAAGATTGGGTACGCCTGAGGTTTGCAGACTTGATCGATGGCCGAGTACAATTACATCTTGCACGAATTTGTATCAATCTCTCTATGTGGCAAGAAGATCACCGATGAAGAGAAGATTGAGAAAAACTCTCTACCTTCCACCCTAATGCTATCCAGAGTGCATGACTATCGTCCAGACGCATACAAGGAGTATAGCGAATCGATTGATGTAATGCAAGTTATGGAATCGCAAGACGATGTTCTACGCAAGAACTGTCTCGCAGACCACTGGACGAGGCACCGCATCAAGTCAATGCCAATAGCTACAAGGTGAGAAAGCCCACTCATAGAAAGAAGGGCAAGCGTGGTGGAAAAGAGAGACCCGTGCCAAAGGAAAGTCCAAACCCCGTGAAGAGGATGACAAAGAAAAGACGCACGCCAAGCCGTATGGACAGCGTAACGTGACGTGCTTCAAGTGTGGCACTTGGGGACATTGGTCGAAGATATGTCGAGAATCCAAGGAAGCGATCAACGATATCGAGCTAAGAAGAAGGCAAAGGAAAACGCCCCAGAGGCGCGCTTCGCCAACATCGGTGAAGATGATGTCATGGATGTAGACACCCCACTTGCCTCATCCTCACGAATAGCACGGACATCTATGTCGCAGCCATGATTATGGCAAATGAAGAGAAAACTTGCAGATGATATAGAAGCGTAAATTAATGCATATTTTCTGATTCATTTAATGCATTTCTTTTAGATTATGGTTGTTAGCATTTTCTTTGAATAAAGGATTGTAAGCTCTAGAAGAGCATACTTCTTTCATGAATAAATACGCAATTTATTCTTTATTCCAAAGATTCTTCAATTTTGCAAGTAATATTTGGATTGTTTTGCCTCTATCGATTAGAATTATATTTCTTTTATCTAGAAATCGTAGCGCCCAAATGGAAGAGATATGCATTGTTGATAGTGGCACAACAAATACCATCTTAAGAGAGTCTAAGTATTTCGATCGATCACGAAGAATTTGGAAAGATTACTACGATCGCAGAAGCGACTCATATGTAATCGGCTCGGGAAGAGCCACTATTATATTGTCTATGGGTACAACTTTGGTAATTGAAGAAGCCCTTTTGTACCCTGAATCAACACGTACTCTCTTAAGCTTTAAAGACATCCGCGCCAATGGTTTTCACGTAGAAACCAATGAAGAAAATGGCAAAGAATACTTGTGCATTGTGAAGCATGCGGTATGTGGAAAAATGGTATTAGAAAAATGTCCCTCATATGAATCTGGGTTGTACTACACGAATATTCATGCACCCGAAGTGTATACTTCCTTGAAGACTGTTTTTAGAAGCTCTGAGTTATTTTCTTTATGGCATGGTAGATTAGGTCATCTTGGTCTTAGAATGATGAGAAATATAGTGAACAACTCACAGGGTCATGGCATTAATGTTAAAAAATTTCCCGAATCATGAAGATTTTGTGTGCCTGTATGTGCCACGGAAATTAATAACTAGACCTTCTGTCATGAAAGTGCAAAGTGAAATCCTGCATTCTGGAGCGCATCCGGGGATATTTATGTCCGATTCAGCCCTGTCGGGGCCGTTTCGATACTTTATGGTGCTCATCGATGCTTCCTCGAAATGGTCGCATGTATGCTTGTTGTCAACAAGAAACCATGCTTTTGCAAAGCCGATCTCGCAGATCATAAGAATTAAGAATGCTTTCACGATCATCGCGTGAAGTCCATCGAATGGACAATGCCGGCGAATTTACTTCAAAGGCATTTGATGATTATTGCACTGCGACAATGAGGATAGCGATTGAGCACTCCACCGCCACGTCCATACGAGAATGGACTAGCGAAGCACTAATAAAGAGGATTAAGTTCATTGCGGAATCGCTTTTGCAGAGTTGTAACTTGCCCAACACTTGTTGGGGACACGCGATCTGCCGCAAAGATTACTTATCAATTTTCGGACCATCGGCCTACAACATCCATTCTCCTATGCAACTTGTGCACGGATCATCCCAAGATCTCCCATCTTAGAAAATTTGGGTGTATGGTATATGTACCTATACCACCCCCTCGTGATTGCAATGGGCCCTCTCCGCAAGTCTCGGGATATCGTTGGTTATGAGAGTGCATCTATAATCGGTATTTGGAACCCATGATTGGAGACTTGCATCTGACCTGGGTCGATTGCATCTTTGACGAGGATCGTTTCCGTCATTAGGGAGAAATCAACCTTTGGATGAAAAATGCCGGAAATCATATGGCATTCCTTTGGGATCCCCACATGACCCCGAACTAATGAAGCAAATCAAGAAGTCTAGAAGATAATCGATTTGCGAATTTAGCAAATGAACGCCTGATCATTTTGTGATCTGAAGGCGTGGTTAAGTCGCATGTACAAAGCAAGAAATGCACCAGAGAGGGTGGAAATACCAAAGAAAATAGAAGGTATCCTCAACCTTTCAGAGGCCTCAAAGAAAAAGAACAGCAATCATGCTCCTCAAACCCAAAGTACCCGGAGACGTCGGAGAAAAGCAAGCGAGAGGACTTACCACAACCAATCACGAAAATGCCCCAAGGAAAGAAGGGGAGCAGTTGAGACACTGCCTTCGAAAGAAGCCAATGGAAAAGGCAATTCAGGACTTGAATCTTCCATCTGCAGAAGCCATTGGAAATAATGTGTGCGCACACATAGGCGATGAAAAGCTAAAGGAACTTGCTCTGCGATAGGGAAAAGCAATAAGAGTAAGTAGAAGTGCATGAAGCACCCCATGAAGAAATGGCCATAAACTTTGTAATCACGGAGAATCTCGAATAGAGCAACGACCAACATTGATGCATACTTTGCAAAGAAGATTGCCTCGATCATCGATCATGATCCCGAGCACTGCATCTCTCGCAGAGTGCAAGAAAAGGCTAGATTGGAAAGAATGGAAAAAGGCAATCAACTGCAGAGTTAGTCTCTCCGAACAAGAGAGAGGTGTTTGGGCTCGTATACGCACACCTCCCCATATAAACCCCGTAGGTCACAAATGGGTCTTTGTTAGGAAGAGAAATGAAAACAACGAAGTTGTAAGGTACAAAGCAAGGCTTGTAGCTCAAGGTTTCACTCAACGTCCTGGAGTTGATTATGAAGAAACCTATTCTCCGGTCATGGGAGGAATTACCTTTAGATATTTGATCTCAATGGCGATCAACTTGAAGTTGAGAATGAAGCTAATGGATGTTGTCACAACATACGTATGGAAACTTGGATTAGGAGATATACATGAAAGTACAGGAAGGAATTCCTATCCCGAACCAAGATGGAGCAAATAGAAAACATGTATGTGTGAAATTGGAGAAATCACTTTGTATGGGTGAAGCGATCGGGAAGAATGTGGTACAATCGCTTGAGTGACTTTCTCGCAAGAAAGGCTACACAAGCAGCGAAGATTGTCCATGTGTTTTTATCTGACGATCCCGAATGGATTCTGTATAATCTCCGTCTATGTAGATGACTTGAACATCATTGGGACGGATGAAGAAATTGAAGAAGCATGCTCATACTTGAAGTCGAGTTTGAAATGAAAGATTTGGGTAAAACCAAGTTTTGTTTAGGCTTGCGGCTTGAACATGTCCAAGGAGGAATCTTGGTACATCAATCAACCTACACTTGAAAGTGTTGGAAAGATTTGGATTTGAAAAAGCATATCCTGCGAAGACTCCAATGGTGGGAAGGTCACTCCAAGCGGACCTAGATCCATACTGGACCTAGAAGAGGGAGGAAGTCACGGGGGAGAAATTCCCATATTTGAGTGCAATTGGGCGCTCATGTACCTTGCGAATAGCACTAGACCAGGACATTGCGTTATTTGTGAATTTGCTAGCTTCGATGCAGGTCTGAGAACCCACCAAAGGGCATTGAAAGGGATCAAGGATATCTTAGCTACCTCCAAGGAAGCAAAGACCTCGATGCATTCTTTCGAAGAAATAATGAATTGAATTTGGTTGGCTATGCCGATGCTGGGTATTTATCAGACCCACATACTGGCAAGTCCCTAACTGGCTATGTTTTCCTATGTGGAGGAACAACAATTTCTTGGAAGTCGTCTAAGCAGACTCTTGTCTCGACGTCGACAAACCACTCGGAAATCATCGCTTTATATGAAGCATCTCGTGAATGTGCATGGCTCAGAAGAATGGTTCACCACATCCAGAAGTCATGTGGTTTGAACATTGAGCAAACTCCCACGATAATTTATGAAGATAATGCAGCTTGTGTTGCCCAAACGCAAATGGGTTATGTGAAGAGCAATCTCACGAAGCATATCAACCCCAAGTTCTTCTATGCTCATGAATTGCATAAGATGAACGAGATCAAGATATTGCATACTAAGTCATGTGAAAATCTTGCAGATTTGTTCACTAAATCACTCCCAGCATCTACCTTTGAAAGGTGCGTGAAAGGAATTGGGATGATGAGACTTAGAGAAGTGCAGATTTCAGGGGGAGATATTTCACATACTCCCACATGAATCTCGAAGATGAATTATGAATACCCAACATGAATCTCGAAGATTAGCAATTGAAGTTGGGAGAATTGTACTCTTTTTCCTTAGCAAGTTTTTCATGAAGTTTTCTTGCATAAGGTTTTAACGAGGCAATTCGTGCAACATTATAAAGCGTATGCTATGTACTCTTTCTCCAAGTATTTTTCCCACTGGGTTTTTCGGAGTTTTAACGAGGCATATGCATCTCATGCAAAGGGCCTAGGGGAGTGTTAAGAAACCCTAATAGCCCATTGGAAGGCCCATGTGGTCCCTTAGCCAAAACCCTAGAGGAGCGCTTATAAAGGAGGAGGGTCCCCCATGTATGTAATTCAATAGCAATAAAGTATTTTCGCTGTTGCTCTCCCTAAACACGTGTCTCTCTCTCTTTCTGTTCTCCACTTTAGATCTGTTCGGGTCCCCCCATGTACATAGAAATCATTAGCAATAAAGAATACCGCCGTCGCTCTCCTCATATACCTGTGTCTCTCTCTTTCTGTTCTCCAATTTTAGATCTGTTCGGGAACCCCGGACTATTCGATAGCAAGGTTCCTTAACAAAAAAAACACCTATTAAACCAATCATAGGAATACTAATTACAATACCTATCAGCCAAAAGGAATTTTTCTAGTAGTATCAGCTATTTTCCCTATTTTTCTTCACATTTTATCAGATGATCACGCTTAGGGACGGACATTTTTAAACCGAAATCAAATTACCGAACCGAACCAAACCGAATTAACCGATTATTTTGGTTTTTTCGGTTTTCGATTCGATTTTGTTTTGGTATAATTCGATTTTCAGTATTCGGTTCGGTTTTTCGTTTTCAAAAACCGAAATAACCGAATAGCCTATGTACAATACCACTTTTATAATGTTCTTCTTAAATCTACTAAACAATTCTCATATTCTAATACATTTATGCATATGTTTGGTATATTCATATATTCTTCTATGCTTATATTGTAATGACCTATAAATATTGTGTAGGTTTATCCATACTCTGTGTTGCGATAAGAGAATGACTAAATTTAATCTACCTAGCATTTATTCATATTTCGGTTAACCGAAAAATCGAATTAACTGAACCGAAATATTTTGGTTAATCGGTTTGGTTTTTTATTTTGGTCCGAGAAATTCAGTTACAGCTTTTAAAAATTAAATTATTTTAAAACCGAAAAAACCGCAGAAATGCCCACTCCTAATCACGCTAGAGACAAAAACAGTCATGAATACTTTACGGGGTCGAATCAACGAACTCGTTTGTGGCGGTTTAGCCTGACGCCATGACCAAACAAACTTAACCTCATGTCCTCGTCAGAATCAGGCAGCTCACAACCCAACCTGAGCCGATACTTCACGGCTTGGTCCCTGATGCCGTGATGCGGATATGGCCGCCTCCCATTCCAGCCGCGCTGACCGCCGCGCCGCGGTCGCGGCCTCGGCTCCGTTCCCCACCGACGACCTCGTCCGGCAGCACAACCGCTCCCTGTCGGCCCTCCTCCGCTGCGGCCGCTTCGCCGCAGCCCGGCGCCTCTTCGACGCCCTCCCCGCCCGCTCCGTCGTCACCTGGAACTTGCTCCTCGCGGCCCTGGCCCGCCGCCGCGACGTCCGCGCTGCTCGCGCCTTCTTCGCTGCTATGCCCGTCCGCGACGCCGTCTCGTGGAACACGCTCCTCGCCGCCTACTCCCGCTCGCCGCACCCCGACCATCTCGTCGCCGCGCGCCGGCTGTTCGACGAAATGCCGCAGCGCGACGCCGTCACGTGGAACACCCTCCTCGGCGCCTACGCGCGCCGCGGGCTCATGTCCGAAGCGCAGAATCTGTTCGATGAGATGACACTGAGGAACACCGCCTCTTGGAACACGATGGTCACCGGGTTCTTTGCTGCTGGCCAGGTGAAGAAGGCCCTTGACGTGTTCGATGCAATGCCTGTGAAAGACTCCGCATCGCTGGGTGCGCTGGTGTCTGGGTTTAGCAAGAATGGCTGGTTGCATGAGGCTGAAGAGCTGTTGACAAAGCGCTTGAAGGTGATGAGCATGGACAAGGCTGTTGATGCTTACAATACTCTGATTGCTGCGTATGGACATGCTGGGAGGGTGAGTGATGCCAGGAGATTATTTGATATGATACCCAAAGGGCAATGCCAGCGCAAGACGCACAACAGGAGGATGTTTGAGAGGAATGTGGTGTCATGGAACTCAATTATGATGTGCTATATCAGGGCAGGAGATGTTTGCTCGGCTAGGGAACTGTTTGATGAGATGCCAGATAAGGACTTGGTATCATGGAACACTATGATTGCTGGGTATACTCAAGTGTCAGATATGGATGAAGCAGAGAAGCTGTTTTGGGAAATGCCAGACCCTGATACAGAGTCATGGAATTTAATCATACGAGGATTCACACAGAAAGGAGAGGTTGAGCATGCCCGGGGATTTTTCGATAGGATGCCAGAGCGTGGAACCATCTCCTGGAATACAATGATATCAGGTTATGAGCAAAATGGGGACTATGATGGTACAATCGAGCTATTTTCGAGGATGCTAAAAGTTGGTGAGACACCGGATCGGCACACCTTCTCTTCAGTTCTAGCAGCATGTGCATCACTCCCTATGTTACGCCTTGGAGCTCAGCTCCACCAACTTATTGAAAAATCATTTCTGCCAGATACTGCAACCAGCAATGCACTTATAACAATGTACTCAAGATGTGGGGCATTAACCGATGCGGAGGCCATCTTCAAGCAGATGCATACGCAAAAAGATTTAGTGTCTTGGAATGCGCTGATAGGAGGTTATGAACACCATGGTCATGCTAAAAAAGCCTTGCAGCTGTTCGAAGAGATGAGGAGTGCCAGAGTTATGCCAACTCACATAACCTTCATTTCTCTCTTGAGTGCATGTGGAAATGCTGGTCTTGTCTCTGAAGGACAGATGGTGTTCGATACCATGGTTCACGAGTATGGCATTGCTGCTAGGGTTGAGCACTATGCTGCACTCATCAATATCGTAGGGCGACATGGCCATCTTGAGGATGCATTGGAAGTGATCAATAACATGCCGCTTTCTCCTGATCGATCTGTGTGGGGAGCTTTCCTCGGAGCCTGTACAGTTAAAAAGAATGCACCGCTGGCTCAATTGGCTGCAAAGGCATTATCCAAGATTGATCCTGAGAGTTCGGCTCCATATGTTCTGATGCATAACTTACATGCCCACGAAGGGAGGTGGGGAAGTGCATCTGTCGTAAGGGAAGAGATGGAACGGCATGGCGTTCACAAGCGGCCCGGGTACAGCTGGATTGATCTGCGTGACAAGGTGCATGTCTTCATATCTGGGGATACCTCGCATCCCCTTACCGAGGAGATATTTTCGGTCCTAGAATGTTTTGACAGGTCATGTCGAGATTGGAGCTAGACGGTACGGCGAAATTGTTGTACTATTTTATACTGAGGAAGAGTTTTGCAGTGTAGAAACAAAGACTTGTTTTTTCTGTCTTCAATTCTTCTTGACCTGTACATATCTCAGTCACGTAGTGTTTGTACCTTACTGAAATCTAAAGGCGAGCTATTTTTGAACCACTTGTAACATTGAATAATGAGTTTGTATAGAAATCTGATACAATTGTTCATCTATCTGCGTTCTCCTGACCAAATATTCAAATTTGTCAAGTTTATGCATGAACAGAAAAAGCAGACCAATGTAAATGATATGTTTTTCCGCAGAGCGGTGACTTGGCCACTTTTGGGTAAAGGTGGCAGTGGCCAATCCAAGTAAGTTCTATGTTTTGGATCTCTACTTCATTTCGTCTATTTTCTACTGTTAATTGTTGCTTCGTGCCGATTCACCAAGACATGACAGATGCTTAGTTGCTCCACACATCCTTTTTCACCCACGAGCGCGCTCGCGCAGCCGCACTGGTCAGAATCCACAACAGGTGCATTCAAAGCTTTGCACGTAAGTTTCTCTCCTATCAATACTCCAGTTTCTGCCTCGTAATTGTGCATGTAATTCTCCGTGCATGGTTAACTGGTTATTCTTGCCCACATGATCAATAACTAGTAAAATCCACTGCGTACATGAGCAAACAAAAACTTTTGCCTAATCAACTGTTGGAATTTGATGGCATCTTGATTTTGCAACTCAAAACTATGGCACGAAACATCAAGCGATAGACAAATAAAATCCACGGAGTGCCTGTTGGACTTATCTTTGGATGTGGTGTCTGTGAGTCACCGAGTCTGTAATGTTACACGAGTACTACTCAGTTCAAAGCAGAAAAGAAGCAAAAACAGGAGATTCAAGAATATCTATTCAGGTAAACGTAATCTATAGGGGAATGTGCATTGGCCACTTGACAAAAGATGACATGAATTGATGACGATAATCTGTACTCCACATCCCCTCACGCATCTGTCCTTAACAGTTTCCAAGAAGTGTATGCAGTTTCTCTGAAGAAAAAATAATTGAAGAATCTACTCCAAAAGCTTTGATAGCCACCATTCCCACTATCCATACTCTTCAATGCACAAACCCCAAGACACGCTCTGCAATTACCAAAACTAATTATTACCAGGCACCCAATCATATTATTACTCCTTTTCTGTAACTCCCGATCAATTAGCCACTCTTTGCATTAATTCCCTGCATCCTTTTTGGCTGTTTCAATGTACCCAATGCCTTTCATCCACTCATATATTTTTGGCTGTCCACCATTTTAATCTATCTAGTCTCTAGAAAGAATGGAGCCTCCTAACCAAGAGCTCAGGTAAGCTCATTTTTTCTTTGCATATGTTTAGCCATGCTTATGGCTGAGAAGAATGTTAGTAGTAAGCTTTCGGCAGCAAGATAATGTACATCGTACATCAGGTAGTACCTTTGTTATCTGTTAACTGATCTAGCCTTTTTTTTCATGCACCAGCATGTGGCCTTATTGGACAAGTGTTTGGCCTGATAGTTACCTGCTTGAAGAGGAAGCACTTCTCTCCAGTCTCTCCTTCCCGAGCTTCCATTCCCAACCATTCTGCTCTACCATTACGCAAAGCAACTTTTTGCAAGGTATGGTTCTTTATTTTCTAGTTGGATTTATGCCAGAGCAGTACTTTCTGAAACTGCTTACTGTCTTGTTTGTTGCTACGCAGACGAGATTGGTGCCATCTTTGAGGATGATGTGCTGAGGTATTGGGATGAGATGGAACAACCTGAGAATAAGATAGAAGAAAGCGAGAAGTTGTTGCCGTTGCTGTGTTACAGTGAGAAGGGAGCGACCTCCAAGATCATGGGAGCAGACCATCTTGGATCAGAGGAGAAGGAATTGACGTTCGAGCTCGTGTCTCAGTACTTCTACATGCCAATCACACAAGCGGCGCGAGAGCTGAACGTTGGGCTTACCCTCCTGAAGAAGAAGTGCAGAGAGCTGGGCATCCCCAGGTGGCCTCATCGCAAGATGAAGAGTTTGCAGACCCTCATCGACAATGTCCAGGTCCCTCTTTCTTCATAGTTTCAAACCTCTAATTATACATCAGCTAAAAGTCTGCATTCGCTTCGAAGTGTTATCAGTTGTGAGATCAATCACGGTGCAGGTCCTGCAGGAAGCAGGCAACGCGAACGGGGAAGAGCAGCTGAGGGCGTTGGTAGAGATGCTGCAGCAGGAGAGGAAGCTCTTGGAGCAGAAGCCATATGTTCAGCTGGAGGAGAAGACGAAGAGGCTCAGGCAGGCCTGCTTCAAGGCAAACTACAAGAAGAGACGGCTCTTGGTTCTGGAAGCTGGGGAGGCATCAAGATGAATCAGAAAGGACTCATGCCAAGCAATTCACATATGACTGAATATAGTGCGAGTCCTTTTTGCAAGTGTTATCATGGAAATCTAGTGTGTCCTATGTGTCTGTCCGGTCAGGTTTTCTTACATACTAAATAACTAGTAATCTAACTGGCACGGAGAAGATGTTCTGCTCTGTATATGTTTCTTTTGTCCCCCAATTTCAGCTTTGCACTCTGCATCGTGACAATGTGTGGATTTCATCTCATTGGTGGACTAAACAATGCTTTTCGCAATGCTCAACAATGTAGCAGTAATCATATGATGACTGTCACGCCTCCCAAACAAGGCCTAAATATAACAATCTCATGCACTTAGGGTATGTACAATAAGGTCACGTCAGCTGGTTCTTAACATGTATACATTAGTTTTGATCTATGTGTAGGAATGAGAAAAGAGAAGAGATGAGAGCTAGCTCTTATTTAGTAGCCAGCTTTGCACGGGAGCATAGGTAGATCATTTATATACAAGAGAGAAAAAATAGTTATTGCACAATATAAGACAACCTTTAGAGACAGTTATTGTACAAACTGGCTTTTAACTTACTATTAGCCAGTAGTTGGTTTTGCTATTGTACTTCTCTTATAAACCAAAGACCACAAACGTACAATGCATGTAAATCAGCGGTGGATCTCAAAAGGCTCACTTTAGTTAATATATTTTAGTACAAAATTTAATATGTACATTTAGAGTGAAGAATAAATCTTCTAGTCCTTATCTAGACCTAGGCATTGGGCTGGGCTTTTTTTGGGCCAGCCCGTGGCACGGTAGGCATGACATGGTTAAAGCACGGCATGGCACGCATTGGCCGGTCTGGCACGGTACTAATGACAGGGCCGTGTCGGGCCTCGGGTCAGGCACGATGGGCGGCATAGCACGGCACACCTGCATGGACCGTACTTGGGCCGGCACAACACAAAACAGGCCTAATGGGTCTGAAGCAAGCACGACACGCGGTAGGACGCTCTACCGCGACATTACGTCATATTGTGGCTCACCCTATGGTCGGCGCCTTTTACAGTCCTCACATGCGGAGAAAGGGGAAACGATAGAGATGCTAAAAGGTGAAGAATGGAGACCGAAGAGTACATGCTTGTCGATGTCCAATACCTAGGGTCCCTTAATCGAGCTTACAAAAATATGATGAAGGGTTTCTAGTGTAACAAGATTATGAAAAGAATATGAGGATTGCTTCTTTATTAGCCAAGCGGCTTAACAGAATACAATAGTTATAGGGATTCTATCTAAAATCAAAAGTCTGATTACAATTGCACATGTTCTTGATAATACGAATGGGCTCCCTATTTATATTGGATGAAGAGGCGACAATTGTTCTCTAGAAAAGCGTCGTGTAGTCGAGAGGTGTCTTCCCGCCAAACGGTGTATTCTCACCGAAAGCTGCCTTTTCCATTTATTATAACTTCCAGGTAGTTACGCGAATCTGTCAGAATGCTATCCACACAGAGATATGTGTGGACATAACCGCTTGTCCGACCAGTTTTACTGGTCAGGGTGACTATTTCACTGATCGGGGGTGACCAGTGTGAAGCAATGTTATGGGCCAATTTAACTGAACTGGTCAAAGACATAACCATTCAGATAAGTGTGGGCCTCATTATATATTATGGGTTTTATGGATTACAAGCCCATAACTAGAGTATGGTTTCTAACCGTTGAGAGCCCAAATAGGCTTTTAATCCTCGTAAGTGCTCACTAACACTGAGCACATGCACCGAGTCATTCAGCATTGGGGTGCCCTACATTGGATGTAAGGTTTTTAATGAGGCAGTAACTCTATCCTGTTCAAGAATGAATAAAATTTAGTTCTTTTCCTCAATATTTGTGTCTACTGTCTCAACTTGGTGTGTCTCTGGCTCCTTTCCTCTTATCATAATAGTGCAAATGGGCTGGACCTGGACCGACATGGCACCAAGCGGGCACGAATCGTAAATGGGTCATACTTGGGCTCGCCGAAGGCGAGCCGGACTAGCATGGCATGGCACGGTGGGCCAGCCAGACCGTGATGTACGATACGGCACGGTTTAGGCACATGGCCCGACAGACCCATACCGGGCCAACCCGGTACGACATGACACTCACCTCTATTCTTATCCAACTTGTTCATCCTACTTCTTGATTCAATGTTGACGGCCTCTCGGCGGCATGCTTGACTGTTATCTATAACTGCAGAAATATATGTAATTGCAACGGTGAGTTCGACAAGTCACACTCAACAAACAGGCATACCTGATAATAAGTAATAATAAAATAGTTTTTTCTTTATAAAATATATGTGAATTTAAATGGAGTTAACCAATTTGAAAATCTAGTGCCATACATGAAAGTAAGCTTTCAAAAACCTGTAAGTCATAGGGTGAAAAAATTTACACTTATACACTCATAAGAGGGGTTTCTGACATCGACAGTCTCTAGTATAACCCATGTTCCAAAAGAGAAAAGTAGTCATTGCACCCTCCAAGGACCGTGTCGGGACCCAAATATGCAAATCCGGACCCTCTGTGTATATCGCACTAGTCCAGAATCATGCTAGTGCACACAGACTCAACATAGATGAATATCACAATCATACAAAGTGGATACATAATAAAAGACTCCATATATTAAATATAACATGTTGTCTGACCTTATGGTAAACTTACATGAATACGCCATGCAGGGCTAAACTAAGAACATTAAACTAAGACATTGCAGTGGAAAAAAAACATAAATTACCCTTTAATATACCATAGGCAACTGACAAGGCTCGCACCCTAAACATTCGTCCCCTTCTGGTACTCCTCCAGCACTGATGTAGACTCCTCAACTGGTGATGTTGATGTTGGCAAGGGTGAGTACTTAAAGCACTCAACAAGTTGTGCACAGAATGCAATTCTAACATAACTATATGCAAGGCTTAATCCAAAGGAATGGCTAATATGGTTATTTTGCAGTAAGCAGCATTTATAAATGAATACAATAAGTAGATTGAAAAGACAGTAAAACAAATAACTGTAATAAGTAACTTGTAGGTATTTCTCAAGTAAACATGGCATCCAGTCCTAAATCATATTCCAAACTTTCCAATGATAACTTGCCTTCCCATCTAAGTTTTTATTTTATAAAAAACTAACCCTTGATTGTAATCATCGAGCATTGCTCAGTAACGCGAGCACGACTATCCGAATAGATTTTACACTCTACAGAGGTTATGTGCTTTACCCACACGACATGAACATCTCTTTGTGCAATCGATATTAGCATACTTTCTTTAGTGCGCCGAGAGATGTCATGAGAAAGCTTTTACAATGCTGTCTTAACCCAATACTACCCACTAAGGTTTCAACACTGAAGGGACTGGTTACCACACTCAGGGTCCACTCTTGTACCATGTGAGTTCATTGTACAGTCGAACCTCATACCACCACTGGTAGTACCAAAGCTAAGATATTGCAAATCAATTAGCTAGGTCCGTCCTATTCCAGACATGTGGTTGCATGTTTGACTCAGTTCAAATGCTTACAATGTTAAGTCCTTAAGATGACTAGGGAAAGACTTCCACATACCCTCTGCTCTTACGGCCCACCATGGCACACTGCCCCTTGCTACTTGCTCCAATTTAAATGATTACTGCCCCAGTTGATTACCAAGCACCACGTGCTATCAACAAGTCAACATCGTTGCGTGACCTCCACGCCACCACAACTCAACATCATTGTGTGATAACACTTGACACACCAATTTCATAATCATGTTCCATATTCCATTAATCAAGGTTAACGTTTGATATCTCAAAAGACATGTGTTGCACGTGGCATGGCTAAGCATACTAACACAGTCTAACCCAACCCATGTCGATTACTAATATTAACCAACCTAGGGTGACAATTAATCAAGGCATACAAATGACAAGGTAGGGTATAGTTCAATTGGGTAGATTAACTAAATCCCAAACTATTTTGAAACAGTTATGCACATAAAATATCATACATAAAGTAAAACAATATAACAATTTTGTAAACTATGTTCAACATGATCGAAGCACAAGTTGCCTTGGAAAAGTTCTTGCTCTTGCTCAAGACCTTGGTCTTGAGTCAACGAATCCACCTCAGATGCTCTGAGCACTTCGACGTCTACGCGTAACGAGAGATAATACCAAATAAATACCAATAATGCAGAGCAAAGAAACTCCAAAAATCAAATAAAAATTCATCATTAAATAAATCTCAATTTTATAAATTTTTAGAAATTTTAATCACCTCAATTGAAGCTCGTATGAAGAAGAACGGGCTCTCGAAAGATTTGAAAATAAAGAAAATACAGAAAATCAAAATTATCTCGATTTGTTTTTATATTAAAAAATTGATGTATGACACAAGCATGACGTCAGCATTGAACTCAGCCAATCCTAGCCTGACACGTGTCTCTGGTCCATGCACTTAGTCCACGAACTGTAACATTCCATTTTTGAACCAAATTAAAATTTCCTCTTTTAATAAAAATTTTGGTGAATTTAAAATTCCTTTTTAGTTCAAGCAAATTAATTAAATCAATTGTGCAAGTTGAAATTAATTCAAAACAATTTATTTGGGTTATAATGCTTAAAAGTATTTTTGAGATTTTTTTTGGGATTTTTATCCAATTTGTTTGTTATTTATTTTGGCCTTTTTGCATTTTTTGGAATTTCCTAAAAAGAAAATTCCTTTTCTTTTCTCTTTTTCCGCGCGGGCCATTTTTCCTTCCGGCCCAGCTCCTTTTCGATCCGCTCATCCAGGTCTAGCCCACCGCCCTAGCCTGTTCAGCTTCCTTCTGGCCCAACCGCGCGGCCCGCTCGTGCCCGCGCCCGCTGGCAAGTGGGGCCCGTCTGTCAGCAGTGCCACTTCTCTCCGCATCGTCCCCATGGAGGACTCTGCCGCTGCGTACCCACCACCATGAATCTCGAGCCTGCCGCACCGCATCCGGGCTGGTCCCCTCGGGTTTGACGCCTATAAAGCGCACTGCACCCGCTCCGCACCTTCTCCCGAGGTTTGCCGCACTGAGTCGCCATCAAACCCAAACCCTAGTGCGGCCGGCTCCGAGCTCTTCCCCACTACTATTCACCGCCGTTGGTGAGTCTCCGCCACGACCGTCAATGCCTTTGGCTTTGTTTCGTCGCCCGCTCCGTTTTGCCCCTAGTCTAGCTTTGCCTCGTCGCGTTTTTGCCTCAGTCGAAGTCTTCTTATCCTGCTCTGGTGGCTACACAGCCGCTACGTCGACGTCGAGCTTGTCGCTGCCACCTCGCCGCTTCTCAGCCGTCTGATCTAACTTGAAACGACCAAGATCTTTTGGATCTCTTATGGGAAGCTGTCCACACCCAGATCGGACTAATTGAGTCCCAGCACATTGCTCATAGACTCGATCGGCTTGGTGATTGGCCCTATAGCAGCAACAGGAGTGCCAGCGCACCATCCGGGGTGTCGGCTGTGATGGAAGAGGAGGCAAGTCCACTTCGGTAGGAAGATCGGCCAAGATATTGACCACAGGTGCCGGTGGAGAAAATGAAGGCTGCAAGAGATTAGGAGATTCTGTTAGCTTATTTCATTTAAATAGATTTTTATAATCGGCTTAGAAAGTGATTTACCTGATCTATGCATGAGGCACGTGGAGAACTTTTGGCAAATTATTCCTGCGGTTTTTGCCCCCTACTAGCCACCATCTTCTTATTGGGTCGGCCACGTTTCTTCTCTGTTAAATGATCGGCTAAATGAGTTAGTGAACAAAAATAGCAAAATGTGAAATAAAGTCGATGCCTTAAGACTTACTTGGTTTTTGTTTCTCATAATCAGAAAGTGAGGGGAATCGGACACCAAAAGTGCCAAATGAATAACCCGTCAAAGCCGATCTAGTAGGGAGTGACCGCTTGCTGGCTTGGCCGATTCCTTATGAGTCACCAGGCTTCTTCCCTACTATCTTGGTCTGCAAAATAAAAGGAGGAGCCGATTATTAAATGATCCAAGATATTTCGAGGCTGTATAAAAAGAAGAAATCTACTTTAGCTGATACCTTGCTTGTTATGTTAACAAGTCTCGTATTGGTACAGCCCGACGAGCTAGCGTCACTGCTAGGACTCGAGTCGCTACTAACGGTTGTTAGTGATAGTCAGCTCTACAGGGAGATTTGGACAAAATTTGGCAATCATTGCCTATACAGTACACTCTGTTGGAAATAGCGCCTCACAGATGGCCGACCACCAGGTAGTAAAGCTGCTCGCCCTCCGAGTATGCAAGAAAAAGCGCTGCATATTTTGGAATTGAAGATCATCGGCCATGTGCAGAGCGATAGCAGCACCTGATGCACGCCGAAGCCGATCAAAAAGCTGAAAGCTTGGGGGGACTTGTCTGAAACCCAGCTACCGGATGGGTGATACAATTCATAAGATGGCAGGTAAGTCTAATTCTTGGTACGTAAGCCGACTAACATTATACACGGAGATATGAAGATTTTGTACAAATTCAAAGTTTCTTCTAGCATATCAATAATGTCAGCTATAAGATGAAGAAAGGAAGGACATGGGTAATTCTCGGCTTCCCTATAGCTAAAAAAGTCCATCTGAGAGAAATTTTCATGATCGAGCTAGAAGAAAAAGGCTAAATATTTCCTTTCTCCAATTGGGGTGATTGTGGCTTCATTACCCGAACAGAGAATGAACCTCTCGCCGAATGATCGGCTATTCCTATACTCAGCTTCTTGCCCTTCTGGGGTTTCTTCGATGGGGAAAGGGGTCGTCTCAGAAGAGTTAATCTTGAATGATCGGCTAAAGAGGCAATAAAGCCATGTCTGAACAAACCAAAGAGGACCACCTACATTGGTCTGTATACGATCCCATTTTTGTGAAAAGCCGACTACGTATGATGTGCATCATTTGGTATATGGCCCCAAGGAACATTTTTCCCAATGCTAGACGACGACCGTCTACCAATCTTTCAGCCAACACTGGATAAACTTAGGTCGGTCCAAGAGCTCCACAAAATACAAATCGGTTAAGCCATATATTGAGGAAAGCAACGTGTTCTCTGTCTGATATTGGATCGGTACCTTTGTTATTCTCGATGTACTTACTCCATCCTTCCCCCTTGGCACGGATCAGCTTATGTTGGGGTTTGGCACTAAAGGCCGATATTTGCTTTCCATTCGGCCTCAAACAACAGAGTTGGACGACGTCTAGTAATGTTGGGCCGATGGGGCCTGTCCTAAATATAAAAGCGTTTAGAGTGTCCGACCAGAAGTAGCAAGCCATGGCCACTAAGGGCTCATTGGCCTCTGGATCGGCTAAAGACAAAGGGATGCATTCTGCTATACCCATCTGCTCCCATTGAGGCAGTTTGACTGCTTCTAGCTAATTGTACTAGTCTCTCTATCCTTTGAGTGATGTCGGCCATGCTTTGAAGCTTTTGCTCCATCCTTCGATATTATACTCAAAAGCCGACAAGGGAAGGCGAGGGATTTCTTGCTCTATGACGACTGGTGGAACAAGATTTCCTACCGGTCCTAAGTGGTACTGGTCATTGATATCGGGAATAGGGATGAATACCTGCTGAGAATCCATTTCCTTGAAGCCAATTAGAGGATGTCAAGTTGACGGGAGACGGAAGGGATGAGAGCACGAGAAGATTGAAGTCCGAAATTGAGGGTGAAGCCGATGACAGGAGAGTTGAGAGCATGTGCATGTGAAAATGACAGGAGGATGGGCTCCATATTCATAGGGGTAAAAGGAACAGTAAAGGGGGGTAAAATTTCCCGAAGCGACGGCTACAGTTACGGTGAAAATAGTGTATTTTAAAGAATTTCGATATGATTAATGGAGTAGTTATCAAGGATGGCGGTGAAGATAATATGATTAAGCCGACCGTGGTTAGGCCGATGAGGATGATTTTTGGAAGATAACAAGTTATCTCCCAAAAATAGGGGCATATGTTAGCATCAAAATTTGGCAAGGCATGACCAAATTGTTAGGGCGAGAATGAAATTGGATATTTTTGGTCGATATCGGCTAAAAAGAGTAAGTTGAGGTAAAATTGGAATAATAGCCGATATCAATTCTATTTGAAGGAGATTGAGGCCGATACGAATCATGATTGATGATGCATCGGAGAAGGATATGATTGGCCTACACACTATAAAAGAGACCAGAGACGAGTCAAGAAGAACATCCAACAATCAATCAAACAACTCGCATCTACTTTTTCCTGACAACTAGGAGTAGTCTTGTAATTTAGATCTCTTGTAATTTGTTATTGATCAATAAAGTTGCGAATCGCCGATTATTGATCTTCTCCGATTACGCCAAGTTTGGTTTTTTCGATCTTGTTGCGTATCGTCTTTTTCAGGAAAATCTACCTTTATCAACCATCTAATCAACTCCAGCAAGCTGTTTAGACTTATCGTTATTTGCAATTTAATCAGTTTTGAATAGCTGTTTAGATCCTTACCGAATATCACATTAGATCGGCTTTGAGCGTAATTTTCATCTATCTTGCCGATTGTAGGATCAAATTGGCTGGCACGCCTCGAACCAGAATTGAACCCGACGTTCACATGTGTTTGAGCCGATCAATCCTTCATTATATTTTTCGGCGCCAACACAACCACAACGGCGGCACTGCTATCCGACTAGTTTCTATTATCGGCTCGCACAGATATATCACCATATACAGATACCAACACATTAGCCCATCATCGATCATATTGCAAATTGCAAATTGCAGTGTATCTATATCTCAATTCAGCATTATGAATTTATGATCATAAATAATTTTCCTAAATAGAAAACACCAAATATTTTATAAAACACATGGTACGGTGCAACTAGGGATCAGACATGAGATGGAAAAGCTTCCATTGTATGCTACTCTTTATCGTCGGATCTTACTTAAAGATGTAAATCTCAGTCCTTCGATCTATGCAACAAAAAATTATGAGGTGTAACAATTTGTTACTAAACTTGCAGAAAAAATCTCTCCAGTTGAACAAACACAAAAGCATAGCAAATAATGCAACATATAAGAACTACTGATGCAACATAACAAAAAACATACTCCAACAAGTATACATTATTGTTGCAACAAAAAAGAAAAATCATTCGAACCACAACATTTTAAAGAAAGTAATACAACATTCCAAAAAAACGTATACAACCACTCTACTTAACTGATGCAACAATCGAGACAGAGTCGAATGAGGAGGGTGCCTGGCTCATACCATTGCCTCATCGCTAGTAGGCCTGGATCTAGCAATAGGTGACTCCTTTCCTGAGCTCGAGAGGCCCCGAGCTGCACCATCCACGGAACCAACGAGGGAGGTGCTAATTAACTACAGAGCTTTTTACGGAGGCCACAATTGATCACGACAGAGCTTTAGTATGGGAGCTCATAAGGGCTATGGTTGGTGGCAGAGTGGGATGGAGCCGTAGGGTCATGTTGAAGAAGTGGGTGGATCGCCAGAGCGAGGGTGACGACATAAGGACGGGTTGGGATTCGCTGGTAGGGCTGTTAACGAGCTAAGCTCGAGCGAGTCTAGACTCCTAGGCTCGAGCTCGGTACAAGCTCACGTTGAGCTTGAGTTGGGGTCCGAGCTCAGCTTGGTCCAAGCTCAAGTAGGCTCGAGCTTGAGTCGAGTAAACTCGTTAATAATAAATAATTAGATATACACTATTTTCCAATAATAAAAAAATTCTCAAGCTCGATCTCGACTCGAGTAAGCTCGATAAGAGTTAACATATAGTAATGTTACCCGGCTCGTGAGCTATTCGAGCTCAGCTCGGTGAAGCTAGCAAGCTCGAGTTCAGCTCGTTTAAAACTCGAATCGAGCCTAGAGCGAGCCAAGCTCGAGCAACTCACAAGCTTAGAGCTTTTTTCGTAGCCCTATTTGCTGGGATGTGAGATGGTGGCAGAACGTGTAGGCGAAGCCATCTTGCATCCTCCTCCGACTTAAGATGTGGTTCTTCGTAGAGGGATAAGGTTAGGAATCTACTAGATAATCATACGCGGCGTGCTACGCCGCGACCGCCGCTCACCATGCAAGCAAATCGAGAAAACGTGCGACTGTCGCTCCATACGCGAGCAAATCGAGGAAACACGCGAAACAGTTAAAAGGATACAATCTGCGATTTCGCTAGAACGGAAGGTCCGCCTTGAGAAAAACGGAAAACAAAAAAAAGGACTTATGTTTTTTTTCGAAAAAGGACCTAAACATAATTTTGTTTTCCGAAAAAGGGCTTAAATGTAATGCTAGAAAAATGCAAAAAGGACCTAAATGCAATGTATATCTTTTTTCCAAAAAAAAGGACCTGAAAGTATTTTTTTCTGAAAAAGGACCTAAATGTAATTTTGATTTTCTGAAAAAGACCCGAGCGCAATGCCTAAAATGCATAAAGGACCTAAACGTAATATATATTCTTTTTCCAAAAAGGACATAATCGTAATTTTTTTTTTCAAAAAGGACCTAAATGTAATTTCTTTTGAAAAAAGGACATAAGCGTAATTTTTTCCCGGCTTGGCTCGAGCCGCGAGCTGAGCCGCCGTCGAGCCGGCTCAAATCAAGCACAGCCCGAGAATTATTCGAACTTTAGTATAGGTATGATTACTGTTTTGCTGTTCGGATGGGCTCAGCGTGGAGCGGGCCGGCGCGCGTTTGATGCGTCCAGACGGCCTAGCACTACCGCGTTTCTAATCGACAGCAACATGTTACTGCTACGTATTCGGTGGCACCTCCACTTGTAACGATGAAAATATGTGCCCCCGATATAAAATTACGAGTTACTTGTAACAATGAATATATGTGCCCCCGATCTACTATCATATATTAGTATAATACCAGTACTAACGCTACGACGGCAGTACATCTGCTTATCAATTAAATAAAAGGTAAGTATGAATATAATACTTAATAATAAATAATCTTGTGATCACATTGTACGTACTACATATTTAGAAGGAGAGCGAATCAAACAAGGAAATAAATAGGAGGATGCATGCAAGGAAACCAGACTTGAATTGCCAAAGCGTATGTACTACATATTTGGAAGGAGAGCAAATCAAACAAGGAAATAAGCAGGAGGATCCGCATGCCGAAGGTGTTGCCCTTGATCTCCTCCACGTCTGCGCTCGCCGCCTCCGCGCGCAGCGCAAAGTGCGCGTCCATCTCCGGCAGCCGATCGCGCAGCTCAAGCCCTGGTGTAGTCGGCGCGAGGCGGGTCGAACATGCGCGGACAGCGATATGTCATCTGGAAAGCTGGACCAATAATGGCTTCCTAATTGTCATCCAAATATGAATGCTAACATATAGCACCATTTGTGCGTCCTAATTGAGGCTAATTATTATCAGAATATCTGTTACTTCCTATAGTGTATTTAGGAATAAGTCCTAAAATGAACTTATTCCTTACATTTATCACACGATAATTGCATTTCATACACACATTCCTTATATAATATTTTTCGCTAAATAATATTATGGCGGCAGTACGTGAGCGTCTTGTATAGGATGTGGTGCACATGCATGAATGGAAGAAAATTAAGAGCGCGATTCATGGTACTGACTGGTATGGTAAATATTGAATCGAAATCAAATGGGTTTAGATTTGCAACATAAATTCCATATATATAGTTCAATTGAAATATATATATGTACGAGCTCTCCTGTTGTGGGCCACATGAATGAATGAGTTAGACACATTAAACAACAGCCATCGGATGTGGGTGAGTAAAACTGAGGAAAGATCTGAGACATTCATTTTGGTGAATGCAAGTTTCTGGGGGCGTTTTACTGGGTGCACGAACATTGGACCATCTCTAATGAGGTGCATTATTTAGGATGGACGTAGGAAAAATTGCTTAGGTGCATTATAAAGGGGTATAGATTTTGTTAGCCATGCTAACATCTCCGGTCGTCTATATCACTAGGCAAGTGCCCGCGGCGTGCCACCCCGCGACCGCCGCCTGCCACGCGAGTAAATCGAGAAAACGTGCGCACGTCGCTCTCAACGCGAGCAAATCGAGGAAACACGCGATGTAAGCGTTTTTTTTCTAGGAAAAGACCTAAACATAATAATTTTTAAAAACGAAAAAAGACATAAACGTAGCGCCTGCTTAACGCTAAAAAACGAAAAAATGACATAAACAAATTTTTTCAAAAAAAAGACCCAAGCGTATTTTGTTTTCGAAAAAGGACCTAAACGTTAAAAAAAAGCAAAAAGACCTAAACGTAGCACGTAGTTTTTGTTTCCGGAGAAAGGACCTGATGGTTTTTTTTTCCCGAAAAAGGACCTAAACATAATTTCGATTTCCCAAAAAGGACCCGAGCGCTACGCCTAAAAACGCTAAAAGGGCACGAGCGTAATATATATATATTTTTTTAAAAAAGGACCCGATCGTAATTTTTTTTCCCAAAAAAGACCTAAACATAATTTTTTTCCCGAAAAAGGACCCGAGCGTAATTTTTTTGAGCCGGCTCTCCAACAGCTCAAAGCAAGGAGGAGGCAGGAACTCTTCCAAGATTAGTAGAAGGTACTAGAAAATCGAGCACAGCGTGACACGCTGCTACCGCCGCTCCCCACGCGAGAAAATTTGAGAAAACGTGTGAGTGTCGCTCTCTACGTGAGCAAATTGAGAAAACAAGCGAAACGGTTGAAAGTATATAATATGAAATTTCGCTGGAACAGAAGGCCCGCGTCAGGAAAAACGGAAAACAAAAAGCGCCGGGAAAAATGAAAAATAGAGAAAAAACATATTATTTTTTTCGAGAAGGACCTAAACAAAATTTTATTTTTTCGGAAAAAGGGCTTAAACGTAATGCTAAAAAAACAAAAAAAAGACCTAAATGAAATGTATTTTCTTTTTCGGAAAAAAGATATTTTTTTTCCAAAAAAAGACCTAAATGTAATTTTAATTCTATGAAAAAGGACCCGAGCGCAAGCCCTAAAAACGCATAAAGGACCTAAGCGTAATATATATTCTTTTTCGGAAAAAAAGATCTAATCGTAATTTTTTTTCTGAAAAAGGATCTGAACGTAATTTTTTTTTTTTGAAAAAAAACCTAAACATAAATATTTTTCTGGCTCTGCTCACGGCTCGAGCCGAGCCGGCTCGAAGGGACACGTGAGCTAGCTCCCTATCAAGGAAGTCTTCCAAGATTAGTAGAAGGAATTATTATTATGCGCATGCCTTCCATGCGTGCATACCACTGCCGTTCACTCTACCTCGCGCACACACTCTAATCTCTATACATATATGCGTGTATATGTGTCTATTCGTTCTGCCTCCTGGTAAGAAGGTCAAGGAGGTAGCAGCAGTTCAGCACTGCCCTGTTTATTCTACCTAGTACCCAAAGTCGGTTTCTACAGTACCTTAGCTCCATCGAGAACTCTCACCGACGTGGTCTCGTGGATAGGGAGCAGCCAAGTCATACAGGCTAATTCTTATTTAAATTATCTACTTGATAACACTTGGTCCTGAGCAAGCCACGTATTGAAGTCAATGCAAAGTCATCACTTCATTCTTCCAGAGTTAGACACCTGTTGCTTGTGATCATTATTCCCTCGTATTCTAACATATATACTAGAAAATCGAGCACGACGTGACACGTCGCTACCGCCACTCCCCACGCGAGTAAATTTGATAAAACGTGTGACTGTCACTTTCTACGTGAGCAAATTGAGAAAACAAGCGAAACGGTTGAAAGAATATAATATAAAATTTCGTTGAAACAGAAGGCCTGTGTCGGGAAAAACGGAAAACAAAAAGTGCCAGGAAAAACGGAAAATAGAGAGAGAAAACATATATTTTTTCGAGAAGGATCTAAACAAAATTTTATTTTTTCGAAAAAGGGTTTAAACGTAATGCTAAAAAACGAAAAAAAGGACCTAAATGAAATGTATTTTCTTTTTCGAAAAAAATGATCTGAACGTATTTTTTCCCGAAAAAGGACCTAAACTCTATAGAAAAGGACCTGAGCGCAAGCTGTAAAAACGCATAAAGGACCTAAGCGTAATATATACTCTTTTTCGGGAAAAAGGATCTAACCGTAATTTTTTTTCCGGAAAACGACCCAAAATGTAATTTTTTTTTAAAAAAGAACCTAAACGTAAATATTTTTCCGGCTCAGCTCGCGGCTCGAGCCGAGCCGGCTCGAAGGGACACTGGGCTAGCTCCCTATACAGGAAGTCTTCCAAGATTAGTAGAAAGGATTATATGTTTCTTTATGGCATAATTCAGTTTTTGCATTTTGGCACTTCAAGATTTGACACTATCTACAATGCAATTTATCATCTGTCACTCTATTGATAAACAATTTAGATTTGTCATTTTTTACATTTTTTAGCCACTTGAAATGTCCCTTCTGCCCTCTCCGATCGGTTTCAAGAGACTGGCCGCTTGCTTAGCTGGTCCGGTCGAACAAGTCACTCGCTGTTATCCTCGTAAGGTTCGCGCTCGCCCTCGCTGTCGAAGTTAGAGTGGTACGATCGACCTCGCCCTCGCCGTGGCAGTCGTCGTCCTCATCGGAGTCGTAACCGCCCACGTCGTGTTTGCTGGTTTTGATCACAGCGTCGAAATGCCCGCGCAAGTTCGAAGGAATCAACGACAACCTCAAGCTGGTTCGCTTCTTGTAATTAGTTGGATATTATGGACAACCGGTCGGGGAGACGGCCGTAAGTATCCAATCCCCTAATTTCAGCTATTTAACTGTTTTGGTGATTAATAATGTTTGTTTGTCAAGACTAATCGTGTTTTAAGGTTTTAAGATGAGTTAGTGTTTGATATTTAGCATGCATATTGAAAGTTTTTAGTATTCATGAACTCCAAAAGGTATAATTAATGATAAAGCATGAAAATTAAGAACAAGTAGAAACGATCCGAGGATTTAAGATTGGATCATTTTAGTGATATATTTCTTTTTTGTTTTGAGCTTGGTGAGGTTTGTTAGCTAGTTGTGATACACACTGTACCTCTCTAGCTCTACCTAGTCGAAGGAAAAGAAACCAAGTAAAGATGTTAAATTTGGAATGTGTGTTCTAAAGTTGGTTAGAAAAATTCAATTTAAGCCGAATAATCTCACTAAGTCATATCATCATTCGGATCAATTCAATCGAAAGCATGTCCTAAAATTTTCAATAGGAGTCGAATGATTCGAGTGACCCAAAGTATGGGTCAAATCAATTTTATAGAGGATATGTGTTAAAGTTTCAATAGGAGTCAGCTGATTCAAGGAACATGGAGCATGAGTAAAATCAATTATACAGAGCAGTGTGTGAGTTGATCTACATATAAGTCGGATGAACCAAGTCCGTCAGACTATTCGTCGAATCATTTTGGCTGAGAATGTACTCTTGAGCTTTTGCACTAGCCCGGATGATTCAAGCCAGTCGAATGATCTGAGTAGGTGATCTAAGCTAGACTGGATGATCTGAGTGTACGTAACAGTTATATTTTTTTATCGTTGGAAGTGTTTAAGCCTGGTAATCTAAGTGAGTCGGATGATCCGACTCAAAGAGGTATCTTTAAAATATATGTGTATACCAACTAGTTTATGAGGAGAGAAGCTATATATAGACCCTATGAGGGTTCATATGAAGAGGCTTGCGATTATCTCTGTATTCATCCTATTGAGGTGCTTGAAGGCACTTTGAAGCTTAGATTAAAGAATCTTGAGTGCATGAGAGAGTAGATAGGCATAGGTTTTGTATTATTCCTAGCTGGTTCACCTTGTTAGGTTTAAGTGAGCGTTTTGAGCTTATGATTCTTAGAGGCTGGTGACTCCTAGACTGCTTAGAGACGTTTGACTTAGTGAGCTTTCTTGGAGGTCTTTGTTGAAGGCACCGGGAGGTTTGTGAGTGCACATATTCTGAGTGGACAAGGACTACCACGAGTGGATGGTTTGGTTCCTAACACGGTTCAAGTCGGAGCTAGACTCTTGTAAGAGTGCTCCAATGAGGGGTAGGAGAGATCGCCAAATCTTTGAGACTTCGGTAAGAAAATCAGTTGTGTTACTTGTCTATTTTATGCTTCCGGATTTACTTTATTGTATTTCAATTCTTAGATCACTAGAATTATATAGGGTTGGAACTAAGTTACAAAACTCAACTATAGACCCTAGGCACTTAGGTTGAACAAGTAAATATTAGATTATTAATTAAACCTTTGTTACCAAAAAAAATCCCAATTCACCCCTCTTAGGTATCCAATCTACTTCAACGACAAGCTTGCAAGTCGGCGACTTCCCCGCCGGTGCCCAATCAGTGTTTTTGGAGTCCGTCGCGGCTGCTGCCATGTTGGACTCAGATACATGTAGCGCCCCATCGATCACAACAAACAAGAAAAGGCAGCAATGCGGTAGATCTGCAAGCATGGTCGGCAGCAAGTCCAACCGGACCATTTTGGTGGCGATGAGGACGAGTGGACGACATTGATGCCATGCAGGGGAGTAGCCAACAAAGGGCTCCGTTAGGTTGATCCTACCCTCCGGTTATTGGACCCTAAGTACCCATTTTAGCATCGACGTCCAGTTTTTGGTATAGCGACAATGAATACATGCACGCTCGGGTGCGGCTGGAGGAAGAAGAAGTTTCGTTGGGTGGTGAGCTGCTTCTTAGGCCATGTGGCTTGGTAGGTCACTGCTTATTGAAAGCCTAATTTGGCAATTTGTACCTTCGCTTATTGCTTGCAAAACTGGACTCTTAACCCAAGACGTATGCAAATACCATAGAGAGCGAGGGGTGACTTGACACCTCTCCTTCGCGAGGACATGGTAGCCCATCGAGTCGGGTTCACTTGACGCACGTCGCGGGGAGAGCGATTGCAAGGGCACGACGAGAGCATCGACTGGATATCAAGGAGTTGCGCGAGGGCGCATGCGTGCGATGATGAGTAACCCACCGTGGGCTGAGTGGGTTGGCCACAACAACAAGTAGGCAATGTGAGCCCCTCTTGTGATATATGTTTTTTTATCAATTGTAACTATGTCAATGGTTTGGATAGAGGCAATATCCAATTTGTTTGATTTATTGGTGTTAACTTGTTCATGAATTTTCAAAAATTTAACAAGCGAATGTGATGATTTGTAAAAAATAATATGACAATTTGTTAAAAAAAGAGAGGAATAAAACACAAAGTCAAAATAATAGAGCACAACATGGATCAGAAAGAAATATCTAATAGATAAAAAAAAATAAGTACTCACAAACAAAAGAAAACACCAATATCTAACCGAAAAAATTGAGTACTCACAAACCAAAAAAACTTGATTGCTATTTAGCAATTTCCATTTTGGATCAAGTCCAATGGATGGAATCAATTTGCCTCGTCTACTCCTATTTGAGTACTATTTTATCAAGAAGTACTCGATTTTTGAGGTATTAGATGAGGAACATTATTCTTTTCTATATGGCCTTTTTTACATCAATTATATACTAGTTTTACATAATTTAAATTATGTAAAAAATGACGTGACAATTTGTAAAAAATAACATTATTATTTTCTATATAGCATTTTTATACGAATTATACTAGTTTTACACAAATTAAATTATGTAGAAAAATAATATATACTAGTTTTACAAAAATTAAATTATGTGGAAAAATAATGTGACAATTTATATAAAAAAAGAAGAGGAACAAAACAAACTATAAAGAGCACGATAAACAAAAATGTGGATCACAAAGTAAAAAATAATAAAGCACAATGTGGATCAGAAAGCAATATATAATAGACAAAAGAAAATGAGTGCTCACAAAAAAAACACCAATATCTAATAGACAAAAAAATGTAATGCTTACAAACGAAAAAACACAGTTCCCTTAATTAATAACCGTAAAATACAGGGTATTACAATCACCCTCTTGCTTGTGGTGCCCGGTGATTTTGTGATTAAGTGGTTGGTAATTTTGCAAACCATATTAGTGAATTTCAACAAGGAACAGAGAACTGTCCAGATGGCTCTGCAGCAGCATACCCTGAATCTTTAGGCCTCACATTACTTTGGATCAAATGATCTACTGGGTGTGATCAAACAAGCTGCTACTTCTTTTCTTTTAGGACTCAAAAAAATGTTTTCTGGGAGAAGAACACACAACATTGTCATAGAGAAATCCACGACAATTTTTTTTAAAAAAGCAAAAATTAGGCTAAACTACTCCTCGTACGAAAAAAAAAACTTTGTATCAAGCATGTGAAGTAACTTACATTGCGTATTTACACCATGCTATGCTATGTTTCAACACTACACAACACTACTGTTCTGAAGTTTCAAGCAGTAACCAGCTCTGTCCGAGCCGCCGTTTCCCGCTGCTCCTTGCCAATGTCAACGTACTCCGACAAGACCGCCCTGAACTCGTCGCCGCTGAGCGTCTCCTCCTCCATGAGCACGTCCACCAGCTGGTCAATGGCCGCCCGGTTCCTCCTGATGTGCACCTTGGCGACCTCGTACGCCTTGTCGATGATGGCCTTCACGACCCTGTCGATGTCGGCGGCGAGCTTCTCGGACATGGAGTTCCTGGCCATCATTCGCAGCACGACGTCGCCGCTCTGCGCGGCCGGGTCTGTCAGCGCCCACGGCCCGATCTCCGACATGCCGAACGTGGTCACCATCTGCCGCGCCACCTGCGTCACCTGCTGCAGGTCCCCCGCCGCGCCCGTGGTCACTTCGGGCTCGCCGAAGATCACCTCCTCGGCGGCGCGGCCGCCGAGCCCGCCCACGATCCGAGCGAAGATCTGCTGCTTGGACACCAGCGTCGGGTCCTCGCCAGGCAGGAACCACGTCAGCCCGCGCGCCTGCCCCCGCGGGATCAGCGTCACCTTCTGCACTGCGTCGTGCCCCGGCGTCAGCGTCCTGCATGCGCGCGCGCGCAAACGAACAGAAAGATCGATCAGTCCACACCGTGATTTGATCATGGATTCATGTCATGTGGAACGAGTTTAGAGAATCTGAGATTTACTTACGCGCAGACGGCGTGGCCGATCTCGTGGTAGGCGACGAGCATCTTGCTCTTGCCGTCGGTCATGATGGCGCCCTCGAGGCCCGCGACGATGCGGTCGATGGAGTCGTCGATCTCTTTGACGGTGATGCAGTCCTTGCCGCGGCGGCCGGAGAGGATTGCGGCCTCGTTCATGAGGTTGGCGAGGTCGGCGCCGCTGAACCCTGGAGTTCGCATGGCCACCACGCTGAGGGACACGTCGGGGTCCAGCCTCTTGTTGACGCTGTGCACCCTGAGGATCTCTTCCCGGCCGCGCACGTCAGGGAGCCCGACGGAAACCTGCCGGTCGAATCGGCCCGGGCGGAGCAGCGCACCGTCGAGGATCTCCGGACGGTTGGTGGCGGCGATCACGATGACGCCGGTGTCGCCGCTGAATCCGTCCATCTCGGTGAGCAGCTGGTTCAGCGTCTGCTCCCTCTCGTCGTTGCCCCCGCCGATGCCTGTGCCGCGCTGCCGGCCTACGGCGTCGATCTCGTCGATGAAGACCAGGCACGGCGAGTTTTCCTTGGCCTTGTTGAACAGGTCCCGCACCCGTGACGCGCCAACGCCGACGAACATCTCGATGAACTCAGACCCGGATAGCGAGAAGAAGGGCACGCCGGCCTCCCCCGCGATCGCCTTTGCCAGCAGCGTCTTCCCCGTCCCCGGCGGGCCAACCAGCAGCACTCCCTTGGGGATCTTTGCCCCTACCGCCGTGAACTTCTCTGGGAACTTCAAGAACTGCACGATTTCCCTGAAGTCCTGCTTCGCCTCGTCCACGCCGGCGACGTCGTCGAACGTGATGCCAGTGTAGGGCTCCATCTGGAACTTGGCCTTGGACCGGCCAAGCCCGAACGGCAGGTTCGGGCCGCCGCTGGGGTTGTTCATCATAGTCGACCGGAGGAAGAGCGAAGCGAGCAAGAGGAGAGGAAAGCCGAACTTGACGAGGAAGTCGAGCAGCATCAGCCCGACGTTGGGCTCCACCGGGTACGCCGCGAAGTCGACGCCCTTGTCCCGCAGCTTCCGGACCAGCTCGGCAGGGAGCCCCGGGAGCTGCACCTTGACGCGGTGGACTCTCTCCAGCGCCGCCTGGTCGTCCAGCTCGGCGACGGCCACCGTGCCGTTCTCGAAGAAGTCCACCTTCCTGACCGCGCCGGCGTTGAGGTACTCCAGGAACCGGGAGTAGGACATCCGGTTAGACGTCACCTCCTCCGGCGCCAACACCGGCGGCTCGGCCCGCGCGTGCTTTGTCACGGCGAGCCCGAGCCCGAGCGAGCCCGAGGCCGCCGGATTGGAGCAGCCTTCGCCTGCTTAGCCCGGCAGCGTCTGACGGAGTGTGCGCGATCTTGGCAGGCGGTGGCGTCCGCCTCTGCGGTGCTTGCTTGGAGACGTCCTGCGCCTTGCAGATCAGCACGTGGCTCGTCGTAGCCAGCGACATGGCCGTCGGCAACATGTCTAGCTAACTAATCAATCAGGCAACTACTCGTGTTCAGCTTCTGAGCAACGCAATTGTAATTATTCCGGTGTCGTGTTGTCTCCTCAGTTCTTGGGTTTTCGGATGGAATGGAAGGCCGAATGCAAGTCCTGATTTAAATATCTCCAGGTCACAGCCGTAGCAAACTAGCAACCGTACAGATGCAGTGTTCTAGACTTGGCTGCACGTGGAATGCTGAGAGATTGCCGCGTGTCGAGTTCTTCTTGCTTGGCCCTGCGGTCCTGCCTGAAAATTTTCTGCAGCAATTTGAGATCGTTCTACAGGATTTCTCCGGTAGCTTCGTGATCGAGTTTGTGAAATTGTCCTGTTCTTCTTCTCGTACGGTCTAGAAGCGACGCTGCTAAAATGGACAATTCTGGCGCGCAATCCGGGCGGCCAACTGGTGGCGCGCGTCCGGTTGAGGCGTCGCATGCACGGTCGTCGTTGTCTCCGCCGGCACGGGCCAGTAGTAAGCTCTAGCTGCGTCCGGTGGTTTTGCTTGCCGCGTCGCGCGGCCGCAGGCCCGGGCTCGTCACGCCCATGCGTTGTACTCGCACGCATCGATGCATCGCTCGTGTGTCCCCTGACATCGATCGCTAGCCCACGTGTAGGTGGTTGGTTGCTGCTGCTCTTGAACGAGAGGACTTTTGCATCTGACACGAGCGATGGCTGGGTAAAACTCGTTGCGTCTTTTACCTTGTTGAGACGAACTGGATCGTGGCCGTTTGTGTACTAGAGGATGGATGCTGGTTTTTTATTTTTAGAAATTTATATTAGTAATAGCTCTACACATATAGCAAACTTTTACATTGAAGATTCCGGATGAACAATATGTTACCATCAAGTCCTTCAGTAATGAACATATTATTAGACTTCTTTATCTTCCTTGCAGTAGACTTCATATCTTACAACGGTGTGATAATTTCCCACGATTATGTAGCAGGAAGTAGATTGTCAGTGATCTCTATTGATATGTAGGACCTACCCTTTAGTAGAGGTGTTGTTTGTTGGCAAAAAATCCGAGGTAATTTATTTACTCCCAACTCGGCCTGGTGTTAATCTTCGGTGTAGATGCCATCATTGTCGTTCAAGTGAGTTAGTACGATAAAACCATGAAGGGTAATAAAAATCTAGCTGAGAACTCGCCGGAGAAAAGCAAAACTATAAAATTGATTAGTAAGGAAAATAGAAAAATTAAAGTAAAATAAATTACTTTTAGAAATTAATTGATCTCCTACATGTTCAACACCAACGAGAACACCGGAGAAGAGGAGAGGGGAGTCGGTGACTAACTGATGGAGTTGCGGCCGGCGGTGGCTCTGTGTGCGTAGGGCAGGGTTAACAAAATCGGTATGAAAAAAATTGCACGAAATTCAAAAATAAAAAATATCGAGTCGAAAATCGTAGAGTTTCAAAATCATTTTTTTGTTTTTTTTTTCAAAAATCGACTGTTTTCATGGAAAATCGGTCGATTTGCATGAAAAATCGACGGACTAGTTGAACTTTTTCGGCGATCAATTTTTTAGCACGATTTTCACCGATTTTTGGCCGGTTTACATCAGACAATTTTTTTCCCGATTTTTTGAATTTTTTTAATTGATCTGGTTTAACTAGCGGTTTTAGAAACCGAACCGCGCTGTATCCGAAAATCGTGAAAATCGAGTGATTTTCGTCGATTTTGTGAACCCTGGCGTGGGGATAGTTAGGGCCGTTTGTTTTAGCTTTGGATTCTCTAAAAGCTGATTCTGGATTGTGGTCGTAAAGAAGCTGATTCTCCAAAAGCTGGAATCCATAAGCACATATGAAGTGGATTGTGGTTTCTAGTGTATATGGGTAGACTAAATTGTGATAATCAGATTCTAGAATCGAACTGTTTATTTTTTATTCTGTTTTTCGGACCAGATTCGAGAATCAAAACCTAAAATAAACCGCGCTTAGGCTTAGGATTGTCATGTTAGTCGACCGGGGACCTAAGCAAATCCGGACCAGCTCAATGGGCTCGGGCTAGGCTGACCACTGGTTTAGGCCGAAGAATCCAAGATGGGCATAGAAATCAAGGACCAAGGTAGAGCCGACACTGCCCTGAAACCGAGCCAGCCCAGCATTTTGGCAAACGGCCTGCGCCGGGGGCTCAACAAGTGGGCTGACCATAGGGATTTGGCCTTTTATAGGGGAAAGTCGAATGAGATGGTCAGAGGCTCAGAGCTTGATAGCACACTGGTAGCACTAGCAAATCTCGTCTAACATGTATTAGTACAATTTTCTTCCTTGTCTAGGACTAGGAGTCGAGGAGAGACAACATTAAGGTGACAAACTACATTATCTTAAAGTTTTCGTTAATGTACTCAGGTGACATAACAGTGGTACAACAGCTAATTGGTTTTCGGGAGGTGTTACTGTGCGTCATATTTTGAAAGTTGTCTGGTTTTTAAAACATGAATAAAAGATAGACGATGATTACTTATCTTTCACCTGCTTTAAAATTTATACAACCTGTATTAAGAGACTGTATTAAGAGACGATGCATGGAAGCACCGCTCTTGATTTTTTTTAGCAGCTTTGCTAATCCCATCTTTTCCTTGTGAACGGGCTGGGAGACATCATCATGTTCTTCAACATTCACACGGACTTGTGGATCTGGTTCTTCTCTGGCGTGCGGTATAATATAGTGGCACGCATATGACAGTACGTTAAGAATTAAAAAAATCCAGATTTGATCAAGATTAGCCGACATAAGCTGAGCAATTTTTTTATGTAGAAAAGGTACTTTTCCTAGCAAAGACTAACGGCAACAGAGTCCATATATGGATTGATAATGCTTTAGACTAACGGCAAAAGAGTTCATATGTGGATTAATAGAGTTAAAGCACTACTCCCAGTGGCACTAATAAAATTATGAAAACTCATAAGATAATCTGCATGCATTTTTCACGTAAGGAAGGGTAATTCTAGTGCTGCTGCAATGCTAGGGACATACGGTGAAATGTTTCATGTTTGCTTTAATAGAACAAAGAGAAAAAAAAATACTAATGCTGTTGCAAACTGTTCTACTAGATTTTCTTAGTTGAACTGAAGGAGCCAAATTTATAAGTAATCAAGATTGAGTGGATTTTTCCATTCCAAAAATGGAACTGAAGGATTCCTAAAAGCTATTGATTGGTAGTACTAGTACTAAGAGCATGTAAAATAGTTTAACACCTTCCATGTCAATGGTAAGACAACTATTCCAATACATTGTCTTTTGTGTTGTCTCGTTAAGGTCTCACAAGTATTTAAGTTTTTCATGACTCAAATAAACATGATGGTCAACACTTTTTGTGAACGATCGGGACCGTCGACCGCAGAAAGGGGATGCAAGGAGATCGTTCGGGAGCGGGGCCCGAAGTCATGCTCGTTCGGAGGCGCCTAGCATCGCGGAAAGATCGTCGGGGAAGAGACACCGGACACGAGGTTTATACTGATTCGAGCCCTCGAGGTCGGGTAACAGCTTTACTCCAGTCTTACCCTGAGGCGAAAGGTATATATGCGGTTCTATGAGAGGGTACAAACAGGGCCCGAGCTAGGGATCGTTCTGCGGCGTTGTTCTTCTTTGCGTGTGTTGCGTGTTCTGTGTCTTGTGCCTTGTGCCGTGTGCCCTTGTTTTCTCCCTCTCCTCTTGGTCGGGGCGATCCGTTGCTTTTGTAACCCTCCGGGAGCCTTGCTGCTTGGTCCCGAGGCTGACGTCAGGAGCCCGTGGCGAGTTGACGGGGGGCTGACGAGAGGCGTCAATAGCCGTTGAGAGCTTGATGGGAGCTGTTGAGAGCTTGACGGGAGCCGTTGAACCCTAGTTCACACGCAGGGGCAGGTAGAGCTCTGATGCCCACGCAGGGGAGATTTTTTACACGAGATAAATAAAATGTTACAGATGCCTTTTTCTCTGAAGGTCGTGGAGGTGTCGAGGTCTAGGTGGATGGTGCCTGCCCTTGCGCCTGTGCCCGAGCTCGTTGGTCCCGAGCCCGAGCATCGGGAGAGCACCTCCCAGGTCGGAGATGAGCCCCTGGGCCTGCGGAAAGCCGCCATGAGGCCCTAGAGGATGCTTACACGTGGCGAGGGTACCGATCCTGACACTTTTAATGACTCAAATAAACATGCTGGTCAACACTAACTTCAATCTTTACTATCTACATGTGTTGCTTGCAACTGTATAGGAACAAGTAACAAATTGAACTACACATCCACCCTAATTTACAAACTAACTTTCGCAATCAGTAAAGAATTGATGGCTTGGAGAGTGAAAATCAGCCATATAAAGTTACTAACACAAGCAAACGCATGCATTCTTTAGCAGCAGAACACAATGAAAGTACTTCCTCAAGCGGGCAAGTTCACATACCGCAGTTTAATATATACAGAAATGCACATCCAAGGTATACTCAATGATAGTACTCCATCCCTTTCTGAATACATGTCTTTCAAATTTTATTCCTAAATACATATCATTCTACAATATCGAGATTACTTGTCTTGGTTGAAATATAAAATCCTAAAACGTCATCTATCTTGAAATAGATGGAGTAACAAACACCCTCTTACTGCTCGCAGGTTCAACGTGTGCATATGCTGGCTCAAAACTTAGTACATGCAAGTCCAGAGTGTAAGCAAAAACGACCTAAGCCAAGTGCTTGCTAAGAGTGTAGTATTGTATTTTCCTAGTGAAATACACAAATGCACATTCAAGGCATACTCAATGATAATACTCCATCTATTCCTAAATATATGTCATTCTAGCTTTCAAATTGGGTTCCTAAAAACATATCCTTCTACAATTTCGAGAGAATATTTAACTGTTTTTTCATTTGTATACCCTTACCATTCATGATTCCTAATGTTATTTATTACTATGGAATAGAATAGAGTAACACACCACCAAAAGCGATAAGTGAGGTAATGAAAGAGAACGATTTGATCATTTTATACATGTCTTAGTTGAAGTGCAAAATCCTAAAATGTCACCAATCTAGCAAAGGATGGAGTAACAAACACCCTTAGGATTGCAGCTTCATCATGTATTCATGTGCACATGCTGGCTCAAAACTTAATCCATGCAGGTCATGCTAAGGGTGTAGTATTGTATTTTCCTAGTGAAATACACAATCTGGAGTCTGGACTCCTGATCAAAATTTTCCTTGCGTTAGCCTATATATACGGACCTCAAGCAGGTACTAATAAAATTGTGAAAACTCGTAAGATAAGCTGCATGTATTTTTCACATAAGGAGAGGTAATTCTGGTGCTGCTGCAATGCTAGGAACATATGGTGAAATGTTTCATGTTTGCTTTAATAAAACAAAGAGAGAGAGAAATGCTAATGCTGTTGCAAACTGTTCAACTGAATTTTCTTACTTGAACGGAAGGACCCAAATTTATAAGTAATCAAGCTTGAGTGGATTTTTCCATTACAAAATGGAACTGAAGGATTCCTAAAAGCTATTGATTGGTAGTACGTACTAGTACTAATGAAAAAGCCTAGGATGTCAAGAGGAAAACATTGTTCGGTCGTTCCTGCATCTATCATTGGTCAGTGATGGTCACTACGCATGCAGAGTTTCACAATGGCATGATCTGAACTGATCCCACGCCCTTTTCAATTTGAAGCTAATTACCTGCTGATTCCTCATTAAAGAGCCTAATTAAAGCTCTGTACGTAGTGCTCCACCAGTTACATCCTTTCGTTGACGTTTTCTAAAGAGGAAAGCAAAGTTGATCATGATCACAACTTTAGATATTCATCACTTGGTACCAATTAATAATGCAACTGATATAGGTTACATCTGGCAATTGGAATTGAACGTGGCTCGATCGTGTTCAAAACTGTCAGGCTGACTTTAGGTGCAACTTAGTTTTTTAAAAGGGCTATATCAATATCACTGCAGTTGCAAAAACCAGTTTGTCAAACGTCATGAAAAGAACGCTGCCCAGAGGGTAAAAGTCTACGCAAACATTTGTTAAAGAACACCGCATATGCTAATTTATCTCCCGTTATACTCATATCCCATACTTGCAGAAAGAAGTGATTCTTTAGACGGAAAAGCACTAGATTTCATTTTTTTTTCTTTTATAGATTGGCGTTTCTTATTTGCTGAGAAGAAATATAAGATGAGCTATAAACATCAGATTTGCTGGTTGCTGGTGTTAGATCGGTGGAGATGAGGGCCCAGAAATTCCGACCCATTTCTTCAAGGAAAACGCGCGGCAGCTGATGTGGATATGTAAGGAGATGTAAACGTACGATGCAGGTATGCATGCCCATAGAAAAGAAAACTTCATGACACGGACAGATTGGTGCACCTAACCACAACTGGATTGCACTGCCGTAGAAAAGATGGTCATCTATATACTCGTAGTGTCATTTATCTAAAAATATACTCGTAGTGTCCTAATCTTACTTCGCTCTAGTAGGAACACAGGAATCTCACGAACATTCCATAAACACGCTAAATCCATTAATACAGTAACATTTCTTGTAGAATTCCTGCGTTCTGAACGATATCGTTGTGTTATAACCTTGGAACGTTACGGTACATTACACCGTGAGGAGCTTCAGATCTTTTCTTACTCATGCATGAGACACGGGGACGTTCAATATTGCTTCGTTTCTTAGTATTCATAGCAGATGACCGTGTGATATCTTGAAAACTATAAAAAAATATGTGAGACTAAAGAGATACTAGAGACACGTCGGACGGAGCCGGTCGCGCTTCCTCTTTACATATGTCATTGCTGGGGGGCTCGGATGGAGCTTCGTTCGGTTCGCTAGGATGGACTGGTCCCACCAGAAGTAGGTTTACACGGCGCCTTCTTCCCCCGGGAACTAAAAGATTTCATCTCTGGTCGGTTCGGTAAAGGAGAAAGGGACACAACACAAGCCTGTCCACTTGTTTACTCCTTCCGACTCATAGCAGCCGGTGCCTACCCGGGAGATCACGAAGCAGGACTAATCGTAGTACTTGCTCCGTTGTGGACAGCAAGTAGAAGTGTTCATAAGTGCTCGCATAGCAAGCGGAGTGGAACGCTACCGAGCTTTTCGGACACAGGAGGTGATACGTGTCATCTATAACGCTTTCTACCATTAGATACTATCGGAGAGGTCATTTTTACATAGTTGAAAACAATGTGTATGAGGGGACCAAGAGACAGGGACTCCAGCAATTTCCGACGAACACGAGCATACGTCAATACGTGCAATCTAGCGGTAAGCCGGTAACCTCTCCACTATAAGTAAGGATGAAAGTGGACGTGGGTGTCTGCGAGCCCGCTTAAATTAGCCCACCAAACAATGTTACGTGGACACCCACATCTTATTTAATAAGTTAAGCGGCCCAAACTGCAGCCCACGAAGTCCACGTCGTGTCCGCGAAGCCCACGTCGCGTCCGTAAAGCTCGCATCGCTCACCTCTCACGCGAAGGGCTCCCTCTCTGCCCTCGTCTCGCCGCCTCCTCTTTCGAGTCTCCTCTCGCCGCTACAAAAAACATATTGAGATCCTACTTGGAGCCAGGTTTACAAGTTTTATATGTTAGTACCAACAAACCTTCATGACAACGTTAGTAGTTCTAGCTGAACATTATTACGTCTTTGTTCAAGTAGATTTTTTTATAGAAACTGTTCAGGTAGATTAATTACTAGGGAATGAGAGTTCTGGGAGAACTAGGTTCTTTGATGATCTCATAATCAGGACAGAGGGGTCAGAACAATTAGTAGCTTTTGTAGTACAAAAAGAAATTAGTAACTTTGATTTATTGTTTCCTAATAACAAATTCTCAGTAAAGTTCTCCCTGTTTGCCAATAGGACAAAATGTTAAATGCCCAATATTGCATACTGATTTCAGTGTTTCAATTGCAAAGGTAGTAACTGGCATAGATACGGCAATCTTGCACTTGGATTCCTTGGTCTTGGTCCGCAGCTCATCTTCTTTTGCATATAGCGCCGTAATTATTACAGCATTTTGTCCTTTATCTATGTTCCCATTGCCCTTCTACGCATACATGCTATTCATGCTCAAGGGACTTTGTCTTTGAGGCTTTCTGCCAAGAAACAAATTTGAATGCTATGAGTCCAACCAACACCGCTACTTTTTGATAATTTTTTAAATGTTTGCAGATGCACTTTCGATTTTAGAGCTCAGAAGAAGTGTAACTTGTGGTACGTCAATCCCCTCATTGAAGAAGAAAGTTTCAGGGGGAATTGAAGAAAGTTTCAAGGGGAAGAACAGTCGAGATCATGTGAAATCCACCTAGCAGATCAGAGTTGCTTCTCCTCCTGATACTCCCATTTGTTAAACTAAGATAATCATGCAAATGAGCTTTAGGCATACAGAGAGTTGTTCTAGTGCTTATGATTTGACAGCTTAAATAAATATTTATAATTCTAGTGCTACAACAAGTTCCTCCTCCTAGTTGCTTGGGATATGCAGCTGCGACTACTGTCATAACTCGCTATTATGTTTTTCATGTTGTGAGCAAACACAAATTTTTATGTCCAAACTAGTTGTATCTTAGCTCAGCTAAAAGAGAATTATAAGATTTTGTAGGTTTTGTGAACGCCGCATTGACCGTATAAGCCTTTCGCAAACTACCTTAATATCTCGCATAAATATTTGATAAACGTAGATAATGTGAAGCCAACCTAGCATGTCAGTAAACAGTTCGCAGGTAAACTGGGAATTTGGGATAGGAGAAGAGAGAGGCACGCGATGCGACGCCAGCATGACATGAGGTGAGGTCTCTGCTTGTCTACTCCAACCCCGTCTACAAACCCCAACCCACCGAGCGGCGGCCGCGCCGTAGCCCATCCCGCGCGGTCGAGTCATCGAGCGAGCGGTGAGCGGAACCCCTAGCCAACCCACACCCACCCCCGCGACCGCGACCGCGACCGCGACAGCGACACTTCGCCGCCACGCCGGAAAGAAAAGCCAAGCAAATCCCACGGCACGGCGCCTATTCGCCTGGTCGGTTCGTAGCGTCGACTCGAAGGCTCCTCCGGCCCTCCCCCTCCAAACTCCAAAGCCGCCGCCTACTGTCCTCGGGTTCCCTCTCGCGCGTCCGTTCCCCTCCTCGTCGCTCTCCTCCCGCCCCCACCTTCCGTTTGGCTGCGTCCTCTCTACCTCTGTCTCTCGCTCGCTCCAGTGGCTACGGCGACGAGGCGGTGGCTGGTGACTGGTGAGTGATTCCGTGCATTGCGCTTGTGCTTCGCAGATTTCGAATTGCACTGCGTGAACTGAGACGGGCGGGTGGGAAGCGCTTGGGTGGTGGCTCGCTTTTGAATCGCGTGGCGATTTGCTGCGGAATTTGGGCGCGCGTGCGTGTCGTTCGCCCTGTGTCTGAGTTCGTGCCCCCAGATTCGGTTTGGGGTTTTGGTGATCTGCGCATTGCCGCGAACTGTCGTCCTTGCCTCCTTGGAGTGTCGAGGGGTTTTTTATTTCAAAAGGAATTGTCGGTGGGACTTTGCGGTCACGCTAGATTCGCGGTGCCTAATTCGTGCGAAATAAAAATGGGGTGTTTCTTTTTTACAAATACTGATGAACTGTATACCGTTACTTTCCAGACCGACGGTATAGCCCTGTTTCCATGTGCACGAGACCTACCGCCAATCACCCAGCCCCAATCCTCGTCGAGGTTCACTGCTCCCCCCACCCCCCGGTTGTAGAGGGAGGCTGGGGCGGCAGTAGAAGGAGGTGGGCAGCGGTGCACTGAATATTAGGTTGGATCGGGCGGCCGGTGGGAGAGGGGAAGACGGCGGCGCGGTGAGGTGCTGAGCTCGCCATCGTCCGCAGGGGGAGGCGGGGGCGAGGGCGAGGGCGGAGGAGGAGGCGTGCGAAGCTGTGACCGGCACTAGAGAAGAGAGAGGGAGAAGGTGTGAAGCGGCCGAGGTAGAGAGGGGCGGGGCGGGTGGCGCTGGTAACGAGCTGGCGGAGTTGCGGCGGATGCTGAGAGGGAGGGAGGATAGAAATGAATGGTTGGATGCTATATTGCTACATCGTTCGGATGCGTGGTGTAGTAGCTCTTTTTTTTTGCCATTTCATTTCTCTGAATCTTTTCGTGGTCTCTCTAGTGTGTTGCTGGATTTGTGTGGCTAAATTTGCGTGCTGAGATTACTAGTTCGAGCTACTTTTTTTCTCTTCTAAACACCGCTCGTTACTGTTAGGCACGGTTCCCTTGTGCGATTTCCTAGATAATTTTGCTATCGCAGCTGATTTCCCGGATAAAAAGTGGTAGGTAGAGTCATGCTATTTTCTTACCTCGCTTCTTTTCCTGCGGTTTCGCACTTAATTTCCCCCATTTGAAGCCTACTAATTTCTAAATATGGGGTATTTAAATTCGACATTCGTAATCATATCATGGCGAGGACATGTTGTGGTCTTTGTCACCTTGTCAGTGCAGTATTTCATGGAGAGTTCGAGTGGTTGGGATGCTTGTTCTTTGTCAAAGGCAAGTACATGAGTCTCTGGCCATGTTTTGTTTTGCTAGTATGTCATGTGGGACGATTCTGATATGCTACATATACATATGTTATCATAATCTTGTTGTTATTTAAGCAATATGTGTATCATAGTAACATGGATGTGGATACACTTCAACCCTTGTGTTTTGTGAATGACTTTGATGCAATCAACATCTCAATGCAGTTGTTAAGTACCATTAATTCTTCTTTTACAGGATAAAATTCATTCTTCTTTGGGGTGCTTCTTCAAGTTAGAAGGACACACCAACCTGCCTCAGTTCCACTGGTACACTTATTTGTGGCAATGTGGTCAGCTTTCATCATTCCTCTGGGAACGTTTGTTTGACCTTCAAATTGTCGATGAGTACTTGACAAGGGTGGCAGATCAGCAGGAATTTATTTGACTTTCTGACTTGATGGTTTAGTTCTGAATTGAGCGTTTCATGGTTATGTGATGCTTTAGGCAGAAAATATATTGAATGCAAACCTCAAACCAACTTGTCAGAACGGTTTTGAGTTATGAAGAAATGGCACGGTGGTTTTGTCGTATTATCTTTGTTTGTGATCTTGATGTTGAGATATGTGATATTGGATAGCCTGCTCGCAGAAAAATCTCTTCAGTATGTCTTCCAACAAAATAGTACGACCCCTCTACATTGGTTGAATGTTCCAAACCCACCTGCAGCTCAGAATCCACAGAACTTCTCTCAAGTAATATCAACTGAATTGTTAGCTTCCAACCTTTCCATAACGAGAAATCTCTCTGATAGAGAACTACAGTCATTTCATTCTTGGAATCATTTGAGAAACCTAGCAAGTCATGCCCACATCCTACCAGATGGACTGGAGGCAATCAAGGAAGCTGGAGTTGCATGGAGGGAACTAAATGAAGCCCTTGAATTTGATCATTCGGTTGTTTCAGTCAATGGCAGCACGCAGCAAAAGGGCAAAGAGAAGCAATGCCCATATTCTATTCGAAGAATGAATGCTACAAGGTTAGGTGATAGATTTGTCTTAAAGATTCCATGTGGATTGATTCAGGGCTCATTAATAACTATTATTGGTACTCCTGGTGGCCTTCTGGGTAATTTTAAGATAGAGTTAACTGGAGCTGCAGTCCCTGGTGAACCAGACCCTCCAATTGTGCTTCATTACAATGCCCGTCTTCTTGGTGATAAACTTACAGAAGATCCTGTAATAGTCCAAAATACATGGACTATAGCTGATGATTGGGGTTCTGAAGACCGTTGCCCATTTCCTGATTCGGATGCTAAGGACAGTGCAAAAGGTACTCTTCTTTCATTGGTCCATAATCCATATCTTACTCTGGACATGCGATATCCATGGTATTGCATTGTATATTAGTAATTCCTTCTAAAATCTGGCTCTGCAATTAAATAGGTAGATCCACTTTGTGGAAGTATTGTAGCTAGCATTTACAGTTGTCGCTATTATATATCGCCATAAATGTGCGATGTGTTGAGGTATTGTAGCTGAAATGGCTTCCAGCTTCAAACATTACTTGTTCAAGCTTCTAATATAACTGTATCTTTTTCTTTTCTTTTCTTTTTTGCATCTTTTTATTTATAGCCCGTAAGAGCTGTTCAACATAATGGATTTGGATCTTGGCAAATAATATGTTTTTTCTCTTGATCCCGGGCTTGACATATATGTATATTTTGTTTTCTGTTGTTTTGCAGTGGATGATTTAGAAAAATGTAGTAGTATGGTGGGCAATGACCACAAACAAGTCTTGGCCTCTAAGCTCCATTCTAATATTTCAAGCATGCAACCTACCAGGACAAAGAATGCAGAACCTAAAAAATATTTTCCCTTCAAACAAGGTTATCTTGCTATTGCAATTCTTCGTGTTGGAGCAGAGGGGATCCATATGACTGTAGATGGGAAACATGTCACTTCCTTTGCATTTCGAGAGGTAAGTCTTGTATAAGTAACCCAGTATGCTATTGCATCTTAATATTTGTTGTGTCTTGCAATAGTTCCCAGAGTGAAAATATTTGTTGTTCCATACACAATAACAATGGAACTATATTCTTTTCCTCAGCACTCTTATGTGAAAAATATGTTCGCATTGCTATTTACTCATCACACATTGTTTTCTACCAGGATTTGGAGCCTGGGTTTGTTGGTGAAGTAAGAATTGCCGGAGATATTAAATTGTTGACTGTGATAGCAAGTGGCCTGCCTACAACAGAGGACTTTGAGCATGTCACTGACATGGAAATGTTGAAGGCTCCACCTGTCCCCATGGATAAATCCGTTGATCTTTTCATTGGGACCTTCTCTACAGCAAATAATTTCAAACGCAGAATGGCAGTTCGCAGAACTTGGATGCAATATGATGCTGTCCGCTCAGGAAAGGTTGCGGTTCGATTTTTTGTCGGCCTGGTAAGAATGAAATGTGACACAGGATACAGCCTACGGTAACTAGTTGCTCTATGTTATATGGTTCTATGCTTACAAGTTAGAAGTGATGTATGTATGCACAAGTCACATACCACCTTATTGAGGATATTTCTGCCTGTGTTGATTGCATTCACTGTGTATTTGCTTGCAACTTATCACAACACTCTTTAACACTGTTGTCCAAATAATTCTTTAACAGATTGTTTTTACTAGACGCTTTTCCATCAGTTGTGTATTTCTGTCGTACACTAGTTTGAATTACAGCTCCCTACTTCAGATTCAATACTCATCTGCCCCTTTTTCCTGCCATTGTTAAAAGCATAAAAACGAGGTGGTGAATGCGGAGCTATGGAATGAAGCACGAACATACGGAGACATCCAATTGATGCCGTTTGTTGATTATTATGGCCTGATTCTTTGGAAGACCATAGCCATCTGCATCTATGGGGTATGTATCTGTCTTGTTTGGGTATTATATTTAATTTAGTGGTACACTGGGACTCCTGCGTGCATTATCTAAGTTCACTTTTCCCTTACAGACAAATGTCCTGTCAGCCAAGTATGTGATGAAAACAGATGATGATGCTTTTGTTCGCGTAGATGAGATACTTTCCTCCCTAAATCAAGTAAATATCAGCCATGGACTGTTGTATGGTCGTGTCAATTCTAATTCTCAGCCTCATCGAGATCCATATAGCAAATGGTACATAACTCCAGAGGTAGCTTGTTTTGAACTTACATAACTCCCTAAATCAAGTAAATATTTTTATATTGAGCGATTATGCAAACATCATTTTGGCACATTGTAAACTGTTTGTGATTGTCATGTGTATCATCATTTATCATGCAGTAGATGCTTAGGCAAATGCCTTTGCTGTTTTCTCAATCATTTGATTTGCTACTCCTTCAATTGATCTAGGAATGGCCCGAGGAGAGTTACCCTCCATGGGCACATGGTCCAGGATACATTGTATCTCAGGATATAGCAAAAGAAGTTTACAGGAAACACAAGAGAGGGGAGCTAAAGGTATGCCAACTTTCTCCAAAATTTCTAAACTGGGACCTCTTTTTTCCCGTCAGAGATGGTGAGTTATTATCCGTTGCTTCATTCTGGGAAGATATTAAAGTCAGTTAGGAAAATACCATGTTTTTCGGCTGCTGGTTCCTGCTGTGGTGCAAGTTGAGAGGATACTAACTGGGGTCTTGACTTGCAGATGTTCAAGCTGGAGGATGTCGCGATGGGAATATGGATCAATGAGATGAAGAAGGAAGGCTTGGATGTCAAGTACGAGAATGACGGAAGGATCTTGGTTGAAGGCTGCGAGGAAGGGTATGTGGTTGCCCACTACCAGGAGCCAAGGGAGATGATGTGCCTCTGGGACAAATTTCAGAAAACAAAGCGAGGCAGATGTTGCAAAGAGTAACAGAACTAACGTGAACTGCTGACGCCTATGACAACTTGACAAGCTTGACATAGCCCCATGTAAGAGGAGTCAGTCAGCCCCTGGCTGGTTGTTGCAGGTTGCAGAATCGATAGACCACAGTTTTGGTTATTACCCATTTTCTTTTTGTCCGCGGTCAAGAGTGTTTTCAAGGCTAACTACCGTATTTTGTAGATGTAGCGGGTCTTCTGTTTTGGGCATAGTTAGATGGTGTTGCTTATAGTGTGGCTTGCTGTAACATATCTTATTAGAATGTAGAATACGGCAGATTACATTTTAGGATAGACGGAGATTGGAGACAGTGTCACCACCATTCTTTTCCAAGGAGTTTATTATGTATCCAATGTAAAGCTATTTGACAGCTACACTTGTATAATCCATCTCCTATCCACTGCAGCTAGTCCGGCAGTCTCTACACTGTATCTTGAAGCTTTTCAAAGTAGTACGTTTAAGATTAACTATATCACATCCAAGGTTTACAGATACTGAGAATACATGTGAAAGACCGAGATGGCGACCATGGTCCTAAAATAAATTTTCCCACCTCTTTGACAAATACTAGCCAAAGACTCAATACTGCTTGTAAAGAACAGAGATTAGAAAAACACAAGCAGTGTTCAGAAAACAGCACGACTCCAAAAGTCAATCTGTGATCTTGGCTTGCTCATGAGATTCTAATGATCAAGATAGACTTGAATGCCTTCTCACAAGTCACAGCAAGCAAGATATCACAGGAGTAAACACCAAAACTCGATCAATTAAGAATTCATTATGAACGAACAAAAGATCGGTTTCTTTGCAGAACTTGAACCAGGGTTGCCTAGAGGATTTGGATATGTTCTGAGTGAAGATTCATCCAATCAATCTCTCATCCTTGTCAACAAGAACCAGAAGCAAATCAAAACTAAAGAACTGCAAGTCACACGTTTTACACACTTCAAGAACACATAGATTTACAACTTGCAACAAGAACAAAAGGATTGCTTAAATGATTGAAAGCATCGAATCAAGAGAAGAGTTCATCAACCATGAATTTCAACAAAGATTAAATAGCATGTAGAAGGAGATGAGGCAAATCCAAATTTACGTAAAGTAAATTGCAAGTAAGTAAATGCGGAATTTAGATAGCAGAATTTAAATGCGTAATGTAAATGCGTAAAGGAAATGAAACTAGAACATAAATGGAGAACATTTCATTTCTGGAAGGGAGGTTTACAAAACCTCACAACAAAGTGGGCAAAACTCAAATGAGCAGCAAAAATCTCAGAACCTTCAAAGAGGGGAGGCTGCCCCTACCCCTCTATTTATAGTGACCTGGGATCAATTCCCACCCTTGGATGTCTTGCTTCAATCCTAAGCCAACTTCCAAGAGCCAGGATTTGATCCTTACACTGTCACTCTCAACAACTCTCAACTACACTCGTGTACTTTCTTAGTACACCTAACAAACAAGCTACACTTTATCCACTACTTTATCTTCCAGGCGCAACCCTACATCTCTTCTTGATCCAAGTAGTGATAAGCTAGCTTCTCCACTAATCTCTTGTCTCTTGGAACTGCACCGACTTCATCTCCGGCCATCTTCCGGCGAACTTCCGGCCAACTTGAACCTCCGGCTATCCCATGCCTAGTTCCAGCCTCCCTTCGCCTCACCATGACCACCAAATGAAGTCCTACATTCACAAAGACAAGAAATCCCTTCTTGGTTCCACCATGAACCCATAACAACAATTCGATCACGAGTTGGGGTTAGAAAAGAAAAACCAAAAACGGACCAAAGCATTTCAACCAAATGCGGACAAGTTGTTTTCAATACAGCAGGATCTTCTCAATTTGTTATGATTTTATATGTTGTTCTACTGAAAATCTTGTCAACATGAAAAAGTTGTGTTTCGAAATTATCTACAACTTTCATGTAGAACACATAATTTTTCGAGCACGAGAAGACCCTCAAAAATGCATATTACTGCACGCTGGAAAATTGGTCCGTAGAACACGTGAGAATCTCTGTTAACCTTCCCGATTTTATAGGATTTTTTATGTTGCTCAAATGAAAAACTTGTCAACATGAAAAAGATGCGTCTTGAAATTCTCTACAAATTTTATGTAGACCAAATAATTTTTTGAGCAAGGAAAAACTTTCAAAAATGCATATTACTACACGCGAGTAAAATTGGTCTGTAGTACACATGAGAACCATCGTGATTTGGTCCGTAGTACACATGACAACCATCGCGATTTGGTCCGTTATACACATGAAAACCATCGCGATTTGGTCCGTTATACACATAAAAATCACAAAAATTTGGTCCAGCCAACACATGAAGATCACAAAAATTTGGTCCGGCCAACACATGAAGATCACAAAATTTGGTTCGGCCTACACATGAAGATCATAAAAATTTGGTCCGGCCTACACATGAAGATCATAAAAATTTGGTCCGGCCAACACATGAAGATCATAAAAATTTGGTCCGGCCAACACATGAAGATCATAAAAAATTTGGTCCGGCCTACACATGAAGATCATAAAAATTTGGTCCGACCAACACATGAAGATCATAAAAATTTGGTCCGGCCAACACATGAAGATCATAAAAATTTGGTCCGGCCAACACATGAAACTCTCAGAAATTTGGTCCGACGCACATGCAACTTCCAACTTGAAATCAAATTAAAATCCAAACTCAAATCTAAGCTATCTTAGATCACATAAAGTCAAATACTCATCACAAACATGGATGGACCTCCACATGGTCCTTCAATCTCCCTCTTGATGAGTATATTGACAAACCACTCAAAAGGCATAAATGTGAGTTTGAGTAAGAGAAGAAGAAAGCAATTTGATTTCAAAACCACACATGGTCCAGAGAGAATAGACTGAGAACATGACCAAGTGCCAAAAAATTATGTGATTATGATCCACAAGAAGTAGCAAAATTTTACAAAGATCATAAGAACCAAATTAGCTTTCACATTTTTAATGATGTCTTTTCTACGATTTCTCCCCCTTTTGGCAATATAGGCATCAAAAAGAAAATTTCTCCCCCTTTTTATGTATGCATGAAATGCAACCTAAGGGAGCTTTGAAGATTATCCAAATGATCATAATGACAAGATATGACACCAAGCTTATCAATCTTAGATTATGACCAAACTAAGACATGTCCAAGTGCAAATAACAAATTTTGCTCATAAGCTAGGTTTTGAAAATGTATCATTTTTAGCAAGATTTGACAAGTGCAAAACTTAGCAAAGTTTCAAAACTAGAAGCAAAACCACTCAGGGATCAAATGGAAAACCTAGAGTTCAACCTACTCAACACTTTGGGGAATTTTGAAGTGCATATAAGGTCCTTCGAGCCCATTTTTCAATTTATGCAAAATTTTTTAAGACTTCGAAAAACATAGCGGGGTGCAAAATTTTGACATTATTTGCATTCTTTACCCACTTATGTGTTTGATATTTGCATTTTTTTTTATTGACTCAAGCTATTTTCGATCATCTCAAGAGTAACTCTTAAGAGAATGATCTTGGTCATACACAATATATTCCAAGTTCATCCCAAATGCAATGGGAGGCAGTCTCGAGAATATAAAGTGCTGAGATCAATTTTGCACAAAAGAGTCAATTTTTTTAATTTTCAATTTAGCACATATGAGCAATTCTGAAGGACTCAAATATGGATCAAGCAAATTTCACCCAAGTTGCTATAGGGACTCTAGAGAAATCCAAAATTTCACAATTCATGGTAAAAGCCCCTAGAGAAGAAACTTAGTAAGTAAAAGCAACATGTTTCATCAAGTTTTCATTTAAAGCTTTTAAGTTTTTCAGATTTTAATTAACCTTAGCTTGATAAATGAACTTGGACATATCTAAGCTAGTGATTTTCTTTAAAAGATAGAGCATGATGTATTTCACGAAGATTGAGTCAAATGCATAATAGACAAAGCTCATAAAACAGAAAATGCAATCTAAATGCAATGCATGAACAGATTCCCAAACTCCCCCTCAACAAATGAATCAATTTTAAGCTCAAATCTGGTTAAAGTTGAGTTATTATCAAGATTAGGCATAAAGAAAACCCGAATGAACTCAATAACAATCAGAAAAACAGAATGAGGAGAAAAAGATGAGAAACTGCAAAACTGGATGGCTATTGAGCATAGATAAGATAGAAGAGACTCACTACGGCTTAGATTCGCTCTTATCTTCCCCAGTGACTGACATAGGGAAGCTGACTCTAGATCCCAACTAAGGAGTGCACATGCACTGTCTACCAGGAGGCCCAATACCGCTAGACTTATAAGGCGTGAGGAACTCAACCTAGAGAGAAGAGAGAACGACTAATCACGCATGATAGCAACCTAAAGCACAAGATAAGAGGTCCATGGAAGGCATGCAGAAGTCTAAGTGAGTGAACTCAACTCAAGAAAACAAGCCCAAAGTCACCCAAAAAAACACAAAGAAAAGAAAAGCTAAGTGGAAGAAAACATATAATACATAATATTCAAACCAGCTCCCCTCACGAAAGGCCGTAGGGCTCACGACTCCAAGCTCACTCCTCAAGGCAACAAACTGAGCTATCCAAAGGCTTGGTGAAGATATCGCTAATCAAGGTCACTCTCACGAATCAAGCGCAATATCTCCCTTCTCCACATGGTCTTTAAGGAAGTGATATCTAATATCAATGTGCTTGGTCCGGGAATGTTGCACTGGGTTTTTAGCAATGCAAATAGCAGAAGTGTTGTCACGGAAAAGTGGCACACTCTCTATCTCTAATCCAAAGTCTCGTAAGGTCGATCTCATCCAGAGCACTGCTACGAAGAATCGGTGCAAAGAACATACTCGGCCTCGCCGGTGGATGTGCAACTCCGGATCGCTTCCTAGATGACCAAGAAACAAGAGAAGTGCCAATGAATTGGCAAGTGCTAGAAGTGCTCTTCCTATCTATCCTCTGACCAAAGAAAGTCGGCATCGGAAAAGGCTCTAAGAGATAGACAAGAAGACGAAGAGTACCAAATACCATAATCGGTGGTAGCACGAAGGTACACGAAGATGCGCTTGACCTTTGGCGGTGAGAGGCGCGAGGAGAAGCTTGAAATCGAGTGCACGGACACACAAACCAAAATGTATGTCGGCCTCGAAGCGGTGAGGTACAAGAGGAGCCGATCATGCTCAAACTCCTTTTGATCGCAGAGCTCACCATCCTCATCGGGCTCGAGGACGTAGTGGTGGCAATAGGAGCCATCACCGGCTTCCCATCGACATATCGAGCGCCTCAGAGGTCACGGTATATTTGCCTTGATGCAAGAAAGTACCCTCCGAGTCCGCTTGATTTGGAAGCCAAGAAAGTAGCTCAACTCGCCCATCATACTCATCTCAAACTCAGTGCTTATCACCTCGTAAAACCGAGACACAAGCGAATGAGACGAGCCACCAAAATGATATCGTCCACATAAACGGACAAGAAGAAAATGAGACTCATGGTGTCCGATGAATGAGTTTTGTCTACTATGCCCATTTTAAAGTCATGGTGAGAAGATAAGACTTGAGCCTCTCATACCATGCTGGGGCTGCTTGAGTCCATATGGAGCTTTGGAGAGCTTGTATACATGACTCAAAACTTGGGGTTCTCGAATCTCGGAGGTTGCTTGACATAAACATCTTCCTCAATATAGCCATTGAGGAATGCACTCTTGACATCCATTTGATAGAGCTTGAAGCCCGGGATGCGAGAAAATGCAAGCGGGATCCTAATAGCCTCTAGCCTAGCTACGAGGGCAAAGGTCTCCTCAAAGTCAAGACCCTCAACCCGAGAAAAGCCCCAGTGCAACTAGCCTAGCCTTGTTACGAATGACAACCCCATCCTCACTCTGCTTGTTTTGAACACCCACTTGGTCCCAATGACATTATGACCGGATGGGGCTCGACAAGTCGCCATACCTTGTTCCTCTCAAAGTTCTCAAGTTCCTCATGCATAGCATTAATCCACGACTCATCGGATAATGCATGAGAAACATCCTTCGGCTCAAAGGAGGCAACGAAGGCGAGTGAAGATGAAGGAGGGCAGACCGTTCTTGAGCGTGTGACATGCTCGAACAAATCGCCAATCATCCGATCGGAGGATGACGTCTCTCGAATATGACGGGAGGTCCAAAGAATGAAGTAGCCTCTACCTCTTGAAGAAGAGGTAGGAACAGAGCCACTCATTGAAGGAGAGTCGGAAGGCAAGGGTGGTCTCCCGAGGTGCGAAAAATCAGACGAAAGACTCTCCTAAATCTAGAAATCCCAAGAACTAACCCTCCCGATGAATCAAGGATTCTACAGCATTACTCTTGAAGCTTACCTCGAAAGAGTCATCGATAAGTCGAGAAACAGAGAGCGATTGTATTGCGACTTACTTACTAAGGCAACATCTTTAAGAATGAAAATTTGGTTAATGCAGATAGTACCTTTAGCAATGACTCTACTCAAGATGCATCCCCAAAAGTGATTAACTCATCACCGGGGCTCGGACTAGAGAAGAGAACCAACGAGAATCTCCGGTCATATGACGAGAACAACCGAGTCAACAATCCAAACATCGCCTTCCCATCCGACGAACTCGATCAAGACACAAGAGAGAAAGATGACTCGAAGATGGGATAGAGTGAAGACTTAGGAACCCAATATGAACCATACGACACTTCCAGTACCACCACGAAGAAGGTGGACTCGAGTGTCTCTCCGACGCCAACTCTCACACGATCAGAGCAACTCGTAGATAATCTAGAGTCGAATCGGGTTGGCACGCCGTAGTGCAAAAGCCGTACCATCCCAAAGAAGCCCGCCAGATCTCCTACCAAGAACACCTCACGCCGTTGATATCTACCTCGATGGGAAAAACGAGGAATATCAAGAGGACGGCGGAAAGACTGACCACGAGCACTACGAGTTAAAACCCGATCAACAAAGATGAAAACCAAGTCCTCTGACACGCCCAAAAACAGACGACTCTCTAACCTGTCTAAAAGCAGTGCGTGCTTTAGAAACACTCAGAGTCTGGGGATGACCCTGAAAACCTCTAAAAGCAGCAATATGCTCACGCCTGATGATCTTGGCGCGCCTGAAGCAGAAATCTACTAGGTGACCATCCTTCTTACAGAAGGTGCATGTGTACTTCGCCTTGCTAGAGACAGAAGCAATAGGAGTAACACCCTTCTGGTCAGAAGTACTATGAACAACCCCAGCAGACCTAAACATGGTGGTACTCACTCTGGGAGCTACCACAATCTCACCACTCTTGGAGCCACGCACAATGGTAGGAGGATGAGTCCTAGCGTGCTCCAAGTAGTCAAATCCTAGACCCTGATTAAATCGGCTAATCTTGGATTGGTCTAGAATTAGATTGAGCTTCTTCTTGCCCCCAACAAACTTCTTAAGAGTGCTCATGAGATACTCACACTCCCTAAGAACGAGGCACATGAAGAACAGGGGAAGGAGAGGAAGAAGAAGAACCGTAAAGAGAAGATCTCTCGAACGTGCTTTTGTTCCCTTAGCACTACTGCCTCAATCTTGAGGGCCTCACAAGAAACGCAAGGGCATTTCTAATCCTAAGAGTTTGGTCTTCTAACTTCTTTCTAAGCTCAATATGGATTTTATCCATATCATCCTTAACCCCAACACACAACAGTAACCAATTTTGACTTAACTAGTAAGTCCTTAGCAAGTTGATCACACTTGACATTCAAAGCATTATTGTCAAGTTTTAGTTGCCTACAACTCTCACATGAGTATTGGATCCTTAAAAGCATGCAATTCAAGTTTATCATTCCTAGCAGAAAGCTTTCTAAGGTGTGAGCTCATGGCATCAATTTCAGGAAGCAGTTTATGGCAATTGTCACAAGAAGCATTTGAGTGAGCGGGAGAAAAGCTAGCATCGCAGGAATATCAAAGGTATGAGAACTAGCATTCTTCAACTTGATTCTCAAGATCAACAAGCACACTATCATGCAACCTCCTTAGGTTCTCCAGCTCCACAAGCAAAGCATCACTGAGAGTACAGCTATCAGAGTCTCGGGAGGAACATGATTTAAGTAAAGCTAACTCCCGAGACAGGCTATCTACCTCCTTCTCTAACTCCAAACACCTCGACCTAGCCTTAGCATGAAACTTGCCTAATTTACAGAAGGCATTATTTAACTCGTCGTAGGTGGTTACCTGATCCGTGTCGCTGTACAGCTCGGAGTCGCTCACTTCAATAGCGCCTGCCATGAAGCACATGCCGGAGAAGTCGTCGCCGCTCTTCACCTTCTCTTGCGGATCGTCCTCGCTTGCATCGCTCCAGTTCTCAGTGTCGGAGAACTCGATGTAAATCGGTGGCGAGGACCCGTGAAAGAGCTTCTTGTTCTTGGCGGTTGTGGTACTTCTTCTTCACGGCTCACGAGCTTGGGCCTTCTTGTTGCGGTTCTTGTCGGTGTAATCGTTCTTGCCCGAACCGCCTTGTTCGCTCTTGCCCTTCTCGGCTTAGGCGGTTTGCTCGAATGTGGTTGGGGCCACCACACTCAAGCGGTGATCACGCCACCTCTTTTCTCTCTCTTACCCTCTTGTAGGCATGAGAAAACTTGCGAGCAAGAAGAGCAAGCTCAATTTCGAAATTTTTCCGGTTGGTCATCGCTAGCTCGCAAAGGGTGAGAGAGAGAAACCACAAGAAGAGTCGAAGAGGAAGATCCAATGGGATCGGTGACCAAGGCCATCGATCGAGATTTCGTCTTCCGCGAGACGACGTCGATCTCATGAGTCTTGAGGCGGGAATACAACCCGTTAAGAGTCAAGGTCGACAGGTCGGTGGTGTCCTTGATGGTGGTCACTTTCATTTCCCAAACACGAAGATCGAGTGCGGTCAAAAAATGTCGAGCATTATCCGAGTCAGGCTATATGCAACCGACTGCTCGGAGGTCGCTCAAAATCTTCGTAAACCGACCAAAGCACTCGTCAAGACTCTCACCAGCATGCTGTTCAAACTTGTTGAACTCACGCTTGAATTTGTCCTGTCGAACCGTCTTGATTTGGGTAGAGCCCTCATGGTAAGCATCGAGAGTTACCCAAATCTCATGAGCAGAACGAAGGTGAGAAATCCTGTCATACTCACTTCGGCTAAGACCCTGTATGAGGATGTTCCTTGCCTTAGCGTTCGCCTCAACGTCAGCCATATTGCCGGCCGTGACGTTTTCATCGACAGGAACCTCATATGGGAGTTTCACCTTCTGCCATATCAGGAAGCCCTGGGCAGTGATGTATGACTCCATGCGTAACTTCCAAAATGGAAAATCGACTCCAGAGAAAATGGGTGGCTTGGTGGAATATTTGTCCATCGCCATAGCTCTTGAGACCGGTCAAGATCTATGAAAGAGCAAAACCGGCTCTGATACCAATTGAAAGACCGAGATGGCGACCAGAGGGGGGTGAATGGTCCCAAAATAAATTTTCCCACCTCTTGGACAAATACTAGCCAAAGACTCAATACAGCTTGTAAAGAACAGAGATTAGAAAAACACAAGTAGTGTTCAGAAAACAGCACGACTCCAAAAGTCAATCTGTGATCTTGGCTTGCTCATGAGATTCTAATGATCAAGATAGACTTGAATGCCTTATCACAAGTCACAGCAAGCAAGATATCACAGGAGTAAACACCAAAACTCGATCAATTAAGAATTCATTATGAAGGACCAAAAGATCGGTTTCTTTGCAGAACTTGAACCAGGGTTGCCTAGAGGATTTGGATATGTTCTGAGTGAAGATTCATCCAATCAATCTCTCATCATTGTCAACAAGAACCGAAGCAAATCAAAACTAAAGAAGCGCAAGTCACACGCTTTACACACTTCAAGAACACAGATTTACAACTTGCAACAAGAATGAAGGATTGCCTAAATGATTGAAAGCATCGAATCAAGAGAAGAGTTCATCAACCATGAATTTCAACAAAGATTCAATAGCATGTAGAAGGAGATGAGGCAAATCCAAATTTACGTAAAGTAAATTACAAGTAAGTAAATGCGGAATTTAGATAGCAGAATTTAAGTGCGTAATGTAAATGCGTAAAGGAAATGAAACTAGAACATAAATGGAGAACATTTCATTTCTGGAAGGGAGGTTTACAAAACCTCACAACAAAGTAGGCAAAACTCAAATGAGCAGCAAAAACCTCAGAACCTTCAAATAGGGGAGGCTGCCCCTACCCCTCTATTTATAGTGACCTGGGATCAATTCCCACCCTTGGATGTCTTGCTTCAATCCTAAGCCAACTTCCAAGAGCCAGGATTTGATCCTTACAACATCACTCTCAACAACTCTCAACTACACTCGTGTACTTTCTTAGTACACCTAACAGCAAGCTACACTTTATCCACTACTTTATCTTCCAGAACTGCAACCCTACATCTCTTCTTGATCCAAGTAGTGATAAGCTAGCTTCTCCACTAATCTCTTGTCTCTTGGAACTGCACTGACTTCATCTCCGGCCATCTTCCGGCGAACTTCCGGCCAACTTGAACCTCCGGCTATCCCATGCCTAGTTCCAGCCTCCCTTCGCCTCACCATGACCACCAAATGAAGTCCTACATTCACAAAGACAAGAAATCCCTTCTTGGTTCCATCATGAACCCATCACAACAATTCGATCACGAGTTGGGGTTAGAAAAGAAAAACCAAAAACGGACCAAAGCATTTCAACCAAATGCAGACAAGTTGTTTTCAATACAGCAGGATCTTCTCAATTTGTTATGATTTTATATGTTGTTCTACTGAAAATCTTGTCAACATGAAAAAGTTGTGTTTCGAAATTATCTACAACTTTCATGTAGAACACATAATTTTTCGAGCACGAGAAGACCCTCAAAAATGCATATTACTGCACGCTGGAAAATTAGTTCGTAGAACACGTGAGAATCTCTGTTAATCTCCCCGATTTTATATGATATTTTATATTGCTCAAATGAAAAACTTGTCAACATGAAAAAGATGCGTCTTGAAATTCTCTACAACTTTCATGTAGACCAAATAATTTTTTGAGCACAGAAAAACTTTTAAAAATGAATATTACTACACGCGAATAAAATTGGTCCGTAGTACACATGACAACCATCGCGATTTGGTCCGTAGTACACATGACAACCATCGCGATTTGGTTCGTTATACACATGAAAACATCGCGATTTGGTCCGTTATACACATGAAGATCACAAAAATTTGATCCGGCTAACACATGAAGATCACAAAATTTGGTCCGGCCTACACATGAAGATCATAAAAATTTGGTTCGGCCTACACATGAAGATCATAAAATTTTGGTCCGACCAACACATGAAGATCATAAAAATTTGGTCCGGCCAACACATGAAGATCATAAAAATTTGGTCCGGCCAACACATGAAAATCATAAAAAATTTGGTCCAACTTACACATGAAGATCATAAAAATTTGGTCCGACCAACACATGAAGATCATAAAAATTTGGTCCGGCCAACACATGAAGATCATAAAAATTTGGTCCGGCCAACACATGAAACTCTCAGAAATTTGGTCCGACGCACATGCAACTTCCAACTTGAAATCAAATTAAAATCTAAACTCAAATTTAAGCTATCTTAGATCACATAAAGTCAAATAATCATCACAAACATGGATGAAGCTCCACGTGGTCCTTCAACATGAAGCATAAAAAGAACAAAGCATCATTTGATCGCTAGCTAGCACTGCCAGTAACGTCTTGGTCAGGGCTCTACTGCTGCTTGCGGCGGCCATGCAGCCGATGCCGTAGCGCGTGTTGGGGAACACGAGGAAGAGGCCGCTGCACACCGCGCCAACCATGAGCGGGAAGCTCTCCATCACCTCGTCCATCTCCTTCCGGTGGCCGGGGAAGAGACACCCGGAGACCCGGTAGTCGGAGAGCGCGATGGCCGCGAACACGAGCACCGACATGACGGCGTGCACGACGTCGACGAAGCCGAGCCGGAGCTTGTCCTTTCTGGGCACCTCCACGCCGAGCCCCGTCCTGAACAGCGACAGCCCCCTCGGCGTGACGAAGCCGTAGTACACCCTGCCGTCGGGCGCGCGGAAGCTGTCGGTGAAGTGGAAGAGGAAGCAGGAGGCGGCGCAGAGCGCGAGGAGGGCCCTGAGCATGGCGACGCTGACGGCCGAGCAGGAGCTGTCGCCGGAGGCCGCCGGGAGGAGCACCTCGAAGGTGAGGAGCGTGCCGGTGGGGAGGAAGTTGGCGAGCATGGACGTCTTGCAGAGCGTGCTCTGCACGCCCCTCGCCACCGCGCGGCGTTTCCGGCCGCCGTGCGCGCGCTGCGGGGAACCCCGGGGGGAGAGTGCCGGGGAGGTGCGGTTCCGCGGGGAGCCATCGCGGATTTCGACGGCCGGACAGCTCGCCGGCGTTCTTATCCCGTGGGCTCTTGGTCGGAGGAGGTACGTGGAACTGCAACGTGCGAAGAGAGCGGAGAGAGTTTTGTTAAGGCCCAGGTGTTTCGTTTGCTGGTTTTATACAGAGGAGCAGTGTGTGCGCGGTTAGCCAACGTTGGATGATTTGAGTTCGAATGCCATGCCAACCGCTGCTAAGCATAAGTGCTCCCTGCGATTTCTTCAGGTAACAGAACGCCACGCATGTGCGGTGTGCCTACTGTAATCTACCTGCAACTCCTCACAAGTTCTATATGCTAAGAACGATTTGTGGGCAAATTTTGAAACTTCCCGAAAAACTTAGTGTTGTTTGGTTCATAGTCAAACCTTATCATACCTTGTCACACATAAGTTAGACAAGTTTGACTGAGTTAAACACACGTTTGATTCATAGCCATTTTTGTGGCAAGATTTCTTTCTTGCCATCCAGTATCCACACGTCAGTGACTTAAAAAGTGTGGCAAAATTTTATTTCCTAACCAAAATGTCGCTTCCATTTTGATGACCTAACTTTAGACAATTTTGGCTAGAAAATGTGACAAAGTACGACGATATTAATATATTAACCAAACAAGCCCTTAGTCTATAAATATAGTCCCACTGATAAGAAAATGAATTAATAACAAGAAAAAGTTCAGATCTCCTATATTATGTATTTATCTATTTTGATTATTCTTTGAATATTCTTAATCAGTATTAGGATTGATCTACAGTCATCTATGTTACTCCCTTTGATCACAAATAGTTATCGTTTTAAACATCGAAACGGTCTCGAAAACTCAATTTTGACCACTAATTTCTATTATAATATATTAAAAAAATCCAATAAAATTATAATATTATGAAAGTACGTTTCGAGACGAATCTACACATATAATTTTCATGCATCAAATCTAAATATTTAAAGAAATACATATAATTAAAGTTTTAAAATTTTGACTGTACATATCTTAAACCAGTAATTTTTTTTGTACACAAGAGGAAGTATTCAATACTAAGAAGGTGTCCTCGCCAGGGTTCGCAATGCCGATGATTTTCGAACAAAATTCGCGAAATTCGAGGGTGCCAAGCCGGTTCGGCATGTGAAGCCGAGCGAAAAACCGTCTGAATTCAAATTTGAATTAAAAAATTCAAAAAATTTAGAAAAATTTGACGAAAAAATTCCTAAAATTAGTAATAATATCATTGTGACATCTGAGATAAAAATCTGTGAAAAAAATCGAATTTAGTAGATGTTTTAGAGCAAAAAACTGAATGAGGGAAATTGAAAAGGAAAAGAAAAAAGAAAAATCGTACTATTCATATGGGCTAGCACTGTTTAGGCTCAATAGCCCATCCGGCCTACAGAAAAAGGGCATTTAAACACTGATTTGGACATTTCCGACAGCATTATTGGTGTTCCCCACTCCACAAGTCTGCATAGCTTCTACCCTAGGCGACTCCTCTCAGATTTGGCGCTGGAGACGGCGAAACCGATGTTCAGTCGGCGAAAACCGATCGGCAGAGGTCGAAAGCCAAGACTCCTCCAGAGAAAATCGATGCATGCACAGCGCCGATGATTTTCATTCCAAATCCGACTGGCTTTCGACAAATTTCGAGCGAAAATCGGTGAGTTCATTTGGTTTTCGACAGCATGTGCAAAACCAGTAGATGACTAGCTTGTGCTTGTGAGTTGTGAGCCTGGTAGCTGGTACTGGTAGAGACTTATTGGATTAGAGCCAATAAAAGTGGCCTACTGATATATGCATATATGTGCATGACTGTATATATATATTTGGCATGCATACTTGTATTTGAAACCAGGTTAGTTGCTTCGTGCCTAGCAATCACAGTAGAAAACAAGCACGCCAGAAATGTGACCTTGAGCAAAATGTAAAATAGCTTATTAGAGAGGTGCTTTCATGCTTTTCTTTTTGATAGTTGCAGAAATATTAAAGCATGAATGAAAGGTAGATTGTGATTACTGAATTGTTGTTTTGTATGAGTAGATGGCAGACCCAGACGATGTTGTTTGGGAGCACGGCGAGAAGATGAGTGGTGGATTTCGATGCAAGTGGGCATTTTAATTAGTTGATGTGCTTGTTCTTCCAACAACATTTTATTCCTCACAAAGCCAGGGTGTGTATTTGATGCATTATGCGTATTCTTCTAGGAATTTGCCCATGCTTGTAAATAATCGGAACAAACTCACGCTATTGTACCATGTTGATGCAGATGGCAAACCAGGGTGATGTTATTTGGGAGCACGGCGAGAAGATGGGTGGTGAATTTCGATGCAAGTACTGTCACAAAGAGAAAAAGGAAGGCGGTGCAACCCGATTTAAGCACCACTTGACAGCACGCGGTACAAATGTAGTCCATTGCAATTAAGTCCCTAAGGAAGTTCGCGAGTACTTTCAGCGCGACCTAGATAGGATGAAGGATAAGAAGAAGGGAAAGAGGGAGGAGAGGTTCTGAAAGGAAGCAGCAGCTGCATATTCCCCGACGAGAAGAAGTATGTATGAAGCGTACACGGGTGATGCTGATGAAGAGGAACAACTACATCACGCCATGGAGACCTCTAGGGCTGAGGCAGAATTTATCAGCCGAGCAGGTGGCAGATATGAGCACGGTGCTGGCAGTGGCACCTCTACAAGGGCTAGAGGAGGGGACGGCGGTCTGTTGCCAAGGATGGGACGGAGTTCATCGCAACGGGACACACCGGCCGTGGGGGATTACCACCTTGGTACAACACGTGGCCCTGTGCAACCAAGGATTGACACTGGGAACTGGACACAGAAGGGGAGGAATGCGCTTGGCTCAACATGGGCCAAATTTTTCCACACGGCTGGTATCGCGGGTAGGAAAGCAGACAATCCATACTTCGTTAGCGTCGTCAGGGAAACTCAAAAATGGGGTAAGTGACGTTTCAATTTTTCACCGAGTTATACCTTCAACAATAGCTCACATGGTTATCCTATATTTCATTTGTAGGCGAGGGTGTCCTGTCTCCTAGTGAAAGAGACATAGACGACAAATATTTAGACGAGGACGAAGCGGATATACAGCAGAAGATGAGGAAGTTCAAGAGGGAATGGCCAACGTATGGCGTAACCATCATGTGCGATTCCTGGACCGACACGCATGAGCACTATCAACTTCATGCTGTACTGCAACGGCACCATGTTCTTCCCCAAATCCGTTGATGCGACGGGCAAAAGTCAGGACTCGCCGTACTTGCGCAAGGTACTTGCTTAATGACTCCTATTCTAAAATCAAGTGGGCATTGTGTTAGTTTGATGCGACGTATGAGCATTGTGTTTGTTTGATGATAGAACAAACTATATGTTTTTGGACAGTTTCCTTCGTCGCAAGGATAAGTTCTTGCAATGGATGGCCTCGGAGGAATTTCTATCGTCGCGATTTGTTAATACTGCAGAGGGGAGGTACGTGTATGGGTGTCTCTTGAGCTTAGACTGGTGGGACAACCTTCAATCAGTTGTGAAATCTGTGGAACCGTTGTACGCCTTCTTGCGATTTGCTGATCAAGACAGGGTTCCCAACTTGAGCGAGGTGATACTATAGTATAACATTATGCGACAAGAATATGATAGCTTGTTTTAATGACTCTCCAAGTACTTTTGAACAATACATGAATGTCGTGGACCCTAGAATGGGCGACCTAACAAGTGATACTTATATGAACGCTGGTACTACATTATTCTCTTTTCACTTTAATAGCTTGTACTCACAAATACTTTTACTAATAGGTTTTGTTCAATTTCATACAGCTGCCGCCTTGAATCCCCTAACGCATTACGCGTATGGCACGACCAACTCCTTCTTACCAAATCTACGAGATGCATTTGAAGCGCTTGCTGATGATACTGATATGGCGATGCGAGGTCTTCACGAGTCTGATCTTTGCAGTAGAAAGGTTGGATCATTCTCGGGTGCGCTAGCTGAGAGGATGGCACATGAACGTAAAACTTCCCCTGGTATTTTTCTTATGTTACATTAAATATAATGCCAGTCTCATATTTCCACATCGTAATTATTTTTGTCTTCATTAAATTGTAGCGCACTGATAGGGTGTATTTGGTTTGGACACACCCACACTTCAGCAGTTAGCTCTACGCATCGTTTCGTATTGCGCTTCTTTCAGCGGATGCGAGCGCAATTGGAGTACATTCGCATTCATCCACACCAAAATTCGCAACCGTCTGTCATACAAGAAGCTCCACAAGTTGGTCTATGTGAACTATAACTTGCGGCTCAGAATTCAAGAACAGGAAAGTGACAAGTCCGTAGCCAAAGACGATCCATTTCAACGCCTTATGGAGCTAACACTATGCGACGCAAAAAATCCTATCCGACAATGGATGGAGAGAGGAAGGTCCAATGCTGACCCCTTACTTGACGAGGAGGACACAGAGAGTGACACCCCACTCCCATCACACCTCGTGACAGACCTGACAGACACTGGTGCGTTGCGAACGGTAACTAGGGCTACAAGCATCACCGAATGGGCAGAAACGGCAGTGGGTGACACTCACATCGGAAAGAGGAAGCACCCAGCAGTGCCGACAAGGGAGGAATCAAAAAGGAAAACTCCCTCAAAAAAAAGGGGAAGCATCCCGCACAGCAGGAACATTATGTAGGGAGTGATGACTCAACTGACACGGATCGTCGGAGCCCGCCGTACCAAGAATCCAATGACAGTAGCTCCAAGACGGACACTGACGACGGTTAGTCCCCTGCTGATCCCTCCGTCCCTCCCACTTCCCACTCAGAAGCACAACTTCCCATACAGTTTACAGGGGAGTCCCAGTACACTCATGCAACACAAGACAGAGACCATGGTGCTCCCCAATCACAGAGGAAGACTACTGGGGGGAAGGGAAAGGATGCACTACAGGATAGTTGTAGCTCCTATGGCGTTACCGAGACGCAAGGGAGCTATGGCTCATATAGTAGCTACGACTATATCATCCCCGATGCTCATGCACAACCAACCACCCAATGGGTCTACATGTGGCACGACCCCGAGTTTTATGCTATGTTGTATCAACAATGGCAAACAACAAGTATATGGACGGGGCAAAGCTGACACGATTACAAGGCGGAGTTGCTAGCTACACGAGGATTGGCCTTGATATCCACCGAGGAATACAATATGGCCAACCAATTGTACACTCAGTAATACTGCCCGTAACGCCAAAGGTAATGTTTCATTTCATTGCAACTTGATTTTTTTTACTAACATAGCGTTCATGTAGGTCCAACACGGCACATTTGCGACAAGCCAACAATAGAAGGACGACGAAGCTGTGTCAGGTGTGAACATTCATAACCGATGAGAAAAATTGATTTCAAATGTTACATGCCATGCTATCGAAATGATTGATACTGAAGTGTGGCTTTGTTTGATTGAGTTGTCAATGGTATTGAATGAAATATTATTTCTTGACATAGTATTGCTAAATGCCTCATTTGCAACTTGAGATTGTCTAAATCTATACCCCTTTATAATACACCTAAGCAAATTTTCCTACGTCCACCCTAAATAATGCACCTCATTAGAGATGGCCCAATGTTCGTGCACCCAGCAAAACGTCCCCAGAAACTTGCATTCATCAAAATGAACGTCTCAGATCTTTCCTCAGTTTTACTCATCCACATCCGATGGTTATTATTTAGTGTGTCTAATCATCCCTGTGGCCCACAACAGACCTCCCCCACCAACATATTTGGAAGGAGAGCGAATCAAACAAGGAAATAAATAAGAAGGATCCGCATGCAAGGAAACCAGATTTGAATTTTTTACTGGCCAAAATTGTACGTACTATATATTTGGAAGGAGGGTGAATCAAACAAGGAAATAGTATCCACATGCAAGGAAATAAGACTTGAATTTTTATTGTCCCGCATTGTGATCGTATTTCTTTCCGAATATAACCCTTCTCGAGACTTTTTTACGGATATAGCCCCATAGAGCCTAATTTCAGCGCACGGAGAGCGCTGAATTTTTGTTTTCATTTTTTATCTAAGGAACCAACTGTCTGTGAGTCTTCGCTTAATTTTTTAATTTTTCTCGCGGAACCAATGTGGCGAAAGCACTGTTTAATTTTATCTTTTTCCTTGCGGATCCAAATGGTCGGCGAGCGCATTTATTTTTCCATATTTTTCGAAATCATCCTGTGGCCCACAAATGCACCTTCCTCACCTCCAAAGATCAACAAGGAAAAGGAAACAAACGTCCGGAATCAAGGAAAAGGAAACAAACGTTCGAAAAGGAAAGTACCATACATTACGTCTTTGGGAAAAGGAAACGGAGATGGGGCAACATGGCGGAGAACGCAGTCCGCAATGGCTCCACGGTTACCATCGGTGGCTTTTGCCGACGCGGCGAGTTCTTTGGTCACGACCGCGCGCCGCGTCTCGACAAATTTATAATTTAATTTTTTTAAATAATTTTATTAAGTACAAAATAATCGAAAGTTTTTTTGAGAATTTTTATAGAATTTTTTAACCTAATGTGCTATCTTTTCAAAAATCCTTCTATATTTTAAAAAAATGAAGGCAACTCACCTGTAGCTTCTTTTAGCAACAGCCCAGACCAGAGAAGCTTCTTCTCTTCCCTCTCTCCATTAAAGCAAGAAAGAAACTCCAAAACTCCATCAATCCCGCACCAAATCTCCTCTTTCCATCTATAGTGTTAATTCCCTAAATTTTGTGCTCTATTGCCAAAATTTCCTCCCAATCTAATTTGATCCCAAATTATGGTTTCCATAAATATGCTTGTTTGGTGCTATAAAAGCCGTGAGCTCTCCTCCACCCCATCGCATTGCGTAAATCCCAAGTGCTTCCTCTTGTAAAGATCGCGGATTTTGGAGGTAACCCAAGCCATCACCGTCATCTTTCCCGTGAAATTCACCACAACCGTGACTCCTCCCGCAGTGTCGGTCTTGACGATATCGCCACACCAAGTGCCGACCCATCTGCGGCCGCCGGCCACCCCGGCCTTCCTCCCTTGCCTCAGCCATGCCCAGAGAGCGTGTGCTCTCTGTGGAAGTCGCAAAAAAATAATTTAAGATCAGAAAATTATTTTTTCTTTCTCTTTCTTGATTTAAAATCTTTTGGGAGCCCGTTTTCGCCTATTCGACCTCCATTTAGTTCCATTTTTCTTTCTAAATTCATTTAAAATTCTAAATTTCTCTTTTATTATTAAGTGTTGTATTCATACTTATCTTCTCATTTAATTGATAAGCGGGTGTAGTGCCGTCGTAGCGTTAGCACAGGCACTATACTAGTTATAGCAAAGGTCATGCCGAAATTTTTCACATTCTTCCGTACTTGTGCTATTATTGCAAAATATGTACTTCACAATTCACATTGATGTAAAATATAGCAAAGGTCATGCCGGAATTTCATCATAATTTTTGATTTTTTTTACATGTTTCTTATATTTTTCCTGGGTTTTTGGGCCTCCCTCGGATTTTTTTTAATAATTTTCTAGAATTTTGTCATGATTTTTCCTTGCATCTCCCAACTTCTTCTTTCCTTCTGCCATCGAATTTCAATCCTTACCTGTCGGTTTTCGGCATAAACCGATCGGTATTCGAGAATTTTCGAGCGGTTTTCTGTTTTTCTCCCGTCAGTTTGACCGGGCTGTTTGACTTTCGTAAACTGTTCGGTTTATACCGAATTTCGATCGAAAATCGCGGCAAACCGATACCGAACAATTCTCGAAATTCGGTTGAAAACGAAATTGAGAACCTGGTCCCCGCCGATCGAGGATGTGCCGGTCGCTTTCACCCTGAACGCTCTCACAGTGAAATCACCGTCATCCTCCAGATGCGCAGTGCAGTGCAGCCCCCCCTGCCCGCGAGTTCCAATTGCCCAGCGCAGCGAGGAATGGCAATTGGTTGCTAAATAGTAATGGGCCACTAAATAAACACGGCCGCCTTGGCCGCGCGTTGGACCCGCACGACCGGCTCGGCTGCCGTCCGGCCCATGCTGACTAGCTGCGCCTACGCGCACGGTGCCTGTGGTCACTCCGTTTGTGGGCTGCACTTGCCACACCGTGCGCCAGTCACAGGAGTGGAGACTGCACGCACTGCCACGCAACCTACAGTCGGCTCTTCATCGTGTTCCCTGGGCCGTGTCCCGTGGAAGAGCTGTTGGGCTGGCGGCTAGTCCTCCTTTGGAGCTAGCATAGACCTTTTTGTTATCTCTACTTTTGTATCACACGCGCAATACGCTTGTTATGGTCATCTCAAGTACCATCCCCTGAAAAATCGGCTCCCAAAACACACAAAAAAAACCCACACTGACATGTGGGCCACTATGTCCCTCCGTGTCAAGCCCCTAACTAATGGCCACATCCTATTAGGGCCCTGTTTGAGGGGTTGCAACTGGACTGAAAAGCTTCTTTTGGCTTGTTAGGCTGTAAAACAGCTGTAGTTGGTGGTTGTGGCTTTTCTTGTTATGTCGTTTAGTAAACTGGCTGCTGCAACTGTAGCTTTGGAGTGAGATGGCAAGACGAGGCCGCGAAGATGGCGAAGAGGCAGCGGCCTACCTTGACGGACGACGAGGTGGGGCGAGGAGGGAGGCAGAGCGGCGGAGAGATGGAAGGAGCGAGGTGGGAGGCGAGCGAGCAAAGCCACAGCTGAAAAGCTCCTCCCCAGTGGTTGCAGCTTTTTAGGGTGCTTTTACAGTGACTTAGCTTCTTAGCTGCTTTGCAACAATGCTGTTTAGGGGGGCTTTTGGCCTAAAGCTGAAGCATAGCCCCCCAAAACAGAGCCTAGGTGGGCGCAGGCAGTGATGCGAAGGTAGGAGTCGCCGCAGGAGAAGGAGGTGTGTGGCTTACATGACGTGGACGAGGTGTACACCGTCGAAGCTGATGAAGGACGGTGACGCCGGCAGTGTCAGGGATATAGGGCTTGTATTACTTTTCGACTATTAGATGGTAGGTTATTAGAAAAAGTCAATTTATTTAGTCTTTTTTTTCAGATTTATAATTGGCTATTGTGATTTGTGAGGTCTCTAAGTTGTAGAAGTTAACATGAGATCTTTTTTTTATGTCACCAATTTAAATCATTAAATTGCTTGTTGTAAAAAAGATTATGTTTGATCACATCCGTAAATAAGATTAGACGCAGGTTTCAAGAAATTCATTTAAGCTTTTTTTTAATGTGATCTTGATACAAGTATACTTTTTGTTTCCCTGTCTTTTATTTAATGCGACGTGAATTTCACGTACCACCAGAACTGCTCCACTGCTCATCAATGAAGAAGAGAGGAATGGAGGGAGACTGGTAGAGAGAGGAGAGAGAGGGGAGGATATTTTTATAGGTTGTGGTGTCTTATGGGTCTATCTAGTACGTACATGCATTTGGTTACAAAGATGTTCTTATATCATAAATGTATTATGTATTAACTAGGATGCTTCCTTTGTATTCATATTGGATGAGAAACGACGTTAACTTTTAATTATGTACTTTGCTTGTTATCTATACCCCTTTATAATGCACGTAAACATTTTTTTCTACGTCTACCTTAAATAGTGCATCCCACTAGAGATGGCCCAATATTCGTGCACCCAGCGAAACGTCCCCAGAAACTTGCCTCCATCAAAATTAATCTCTAAGATCTTTCCTCAGTTTTATTCACCCACATCTAATGACCATTATTTAGTGTGTCTAATCATCCCTGTGGCCCACAACAGACCTCCCCGACCTCCAGCATCATCAAGGAAAAGGAAACAAATGTTCTGAAATCAAGTAAAAGGAAACAAACGTCCTGAAAAAGGAAATGACCATATATTACATGCTGGGAAAAGGAAATCAGGAGACGGGGCAACGCGGTATTATTTTTTCTGAATCAGGCTCTCGCGGCGATGAATTTGCGATTGTAGCCTCGAGCCGAAAAAATTCAACGGAGAGGTGCAGGAAATTTTTTTTCCACGTCCGAAATTATCCAACGGGCGGTGGGTAATTTCAGGCACGAAAAAAAATAAAAACCAAGCTCTGCCCGGCCACTGGATAATTTCGGGCATGGAAAAAATTACAGTGCTTCTCGACCGCGGGAAAAAAAATTCTAGCACATCTCTGCTGATTTTTTTCGTCTCAAGGCTACAATAGCAAATTCATCGCCCGAGAGCCTGATTCAGAAAAAATTATAACGACGATACTAATATAGTAAAAAATTCGAGCCTAGGCGCTGGTAAATAATATCGCGCCACCGCTCCGCTGAATTTTTCCAGCTTGAGGCTACAACCGCAAATTCATCGCCACGAGAGTCTCATTCGGAAAAAATTATAACGATGATGCCAATATAGTAAAAAATTCCCGAAAAATAATAAAAAAACAATCAATTGGTGCCCATTCGCTTGATAATTTTGGCAAAAAAAAGAGATGCTTGGTGGCCGCTGAAAAATTCAAGCATAGGAGAAAAAATGAAAAAAATTTAAGCGGTGCTCGTCCACTGAATAATTTCGGGAAAATATGAAAAAATAAACTGCGCTCGCCGAACGCTAGATCCGCAGGGAAAAGAAGATAAAAATTAAACAATAGCTCACGACCTCCGTTACGCGAGAAAAATTGAAAAAATTAAGCAAAGACTTACGCATCACGATTCGTAGATAAAAATAGAAAAAAATTCAGCGCTCTTCGTGCGCTAAAATTAGGCTCTATGGGGCTAGATCCGTAAAAAAATCTCGAGAAGGATCATATTCGGAAAAAATACGATCACGAGGTTAGGACAGTAAAAAATTCAAGTCTGGTTTCCTTACATGCGGATCCTCTCTGTTTATTTCTTTGTTTGATTCGCTCTCCTTCCAAATATATAGTACGTACAGTTTTAGCTAGAACAGTAAAAAATTCAAGTCTGGTTTCCTTATATGCGGATCCTCCCTGTTTATTTCCTTGTTTGATTCGCTCTCCTTTCAAATATGTAGTACGTACAATGTGATCACAAGATTATTTATTATTAAGTGTTATATTCATACTTATCTTCTCATTTAATTGATAAACGAGTGTACTGCCATGGTAGCGTTAGCACGAGCACTATACTATGTCTACATGAGAATTTTAATGTTCAGTGTACGATTTGGATCACGTCAAATAATATATATCACTATTTGTGGAATGCCTCCATGCACAACACTTATGGGCTACAGTTGCACGGTAGCTCAGAACGCCGTCCCTTCTACCGGAAAGATGGCATCCGGCTGCCGACCTACAACAATGGTGCCTGAACCAGTTAAACCGTTAGGACGGCCTTCAGAAGGGTATCAAAACCATCACTGTTCTAATTTGTTGGCAATGGTGGAGAGAGCGAAATAACAGAGTTTTTAGAACCATACGCAAATCGACCGATGAAATCGTCCAATCTATCAAGGATGAGGCTGCAGGCTGGATCTCCGCAGGAGCAAAGGATCTAAAAAATCTAGTCCAAGGACGTAGTTGATTTTATTTTTCTTTTCTTTTCTTCTTTTTCTCTCTTTTTTTTAATTTCTCTCTTTCCTTCCTTCTCAATTTCTTCTTTCTAACCCCTTCCCCTAACTCCTGTATCTCTGGCTGATGGTGCAGCCTGTTGCACCATTGCCTCTTTTTTCCTTTTCTTCTTATCTAATATAAATTGCAGCTTTGCCTTTCAAAAAAAATCTTTTGGAACCCGTCGTAACACATGGTCACATACTAGTTATAGCTTGAACGCACAGTAGTCTCAAACCATGTAATGCCGTCTAAAAAAAACGGAGGAGCGTTGAAGTAAGCAAACGATTCTTGGAATGTTTGTGCTACAAGGAGGATAAGTCGCCGGCGGCTGACAGCGACCAGACCAGTAAACGCCATGTTAGGCCAACTCCTGATCCACTCGCCACCAAAGCTCAAAGCTTCCCTTCCCACGCTTCACAGGTAGCTAGGTAGGTGCATCAAACCAAGATCCAACCCCCAACTCCCCGTTTCAAAACTCATGAACTCCATTCCAGACCTGCAAATCTATCCATCTATGCAAATCAGGCCAAGTCCTGATTAGATTTTTTTTTAAAACAAGTCCTGATTAACTAGTAGTCGTATCCCACTGTAGTCTGCTAATAAGAAGAGGCCTTGCTTTGTCACCTGCTCGAGACAGAAGTACACGAAGCACGTATTTGGAGAGATGATGGCTTCCAAGAGGAAGTCACTGGTTATCGCGTTGGCGCTGGCCCTGCTCCTGGGCCTGGCCAACAGGCGGTGCCACGGCGACGTGGTGCAGTTCATCTTCGGCGACTCGTTGTCGGACGTCGGCAACAACAACTACCTCACCAAGAGCCTGGCCCGCGCAGCGCTGCCCTGGTACGGCATCGACTTCGGCAGTGGCATGCCCAACGGCAGGTTCTGCAACGGCCGGACAGTCGCGGACATCGTAGGCGACAAGATGGGCCTGCCGAGGCCGGCGGCGTTCCTGGATCCATCCGTGGACGAGAACGACATCTTCAAGAACGGCGTCAACTACGCGTCCGGCGGCGGCGGCATCCTCAACGAGACATCATCCCTCTTTGTAAGACGTCAATTCTCAATGTAAGTATCGAGGCGAGAATGAACTGATCATGCGTTAATTTGATCGAGCTCCGCGCAGATACAGAGGTTCTCGCTGTACAAACAGATCGAGCTGTTCCAAGGGACGCAGGTGTTCATGCGCGAGAAGATCGGCAAGGCGGCGGCGGACAAGTTCTTCGGCGAGGCGTTCTACGTGGTGGCCATGGGCGCCAACGACTTCATCAACAACTACCTCCTCCCCGTCTACTCCGACTCCTGGACCTACAACGGCGACACCTTCGTCAAGTACATGGCCAACACACTCGAAGCCCAGCTCAAGGTATCATTCATCGTAAAAACAAGTATAGCTTCTGCATTTGTCTCTTGTTTGATCTGCACTGATCTGAGATCGACGTAAGTGCAGCTGCTGCACGGGCTGGGGGCGAGGAGGCTGACGTTCTTCGGGCTGGGGCCGATGGGGTGCATCCCGCTGCAGCGGATCCTGACGTCGTCGGGCGGGTGCCAGCAGTCGACGAACGAGCTGGCGCTGAGCTTCAACAAAGAGGCGAGCGCCGTGATCCAGGGCCTGTCGGCGTCGCTGCCGAACGCGACGTTCCGGTTCGGCGACGCGTACGACCACTTCCAGGACATCATCAACCGGCCCTACCTGTACGGGTTCAACAACTCGCACGGGCCGTGCTGCACGCTGGGGCGGCTGCGGCCGACGCTGACGTGCACGCCGCTCTCCACGCTGTGCAAGGACCGCAGCCAGTACGTGTTCTGGGACGAGTACCACCCCACCGACAGGGCCAACGAGCTCATCGCGCTCGAGACGCTCAGGAAGCTCAACATCACCGTCGTCGCCAACGGAACCACGAGCTAGCTAGCTTCGTAGCCGATTAGAATGCATGGGCTGTGATGTCACGTACGATCCACTACACTAAAAAACGTCATCAGTGGCGGTTCATAACCGCCATCAGTGGCGGTTATTGAACCGCCACAGATATAGTGCCATCGATAATCGAGGATTATCGGTGGCGGTTTTCTAACCACATAGAGATAAGTGTTATCTCGTGACGGTTCTACACACTAACCGCCACAGATAACAATACTATCTGCGGCGGTTCTATCCACCAACCGCCACAGATAATTACACTATTCGTGCGGTTCTTTCCTACAACCGTCACAGATAACAATATTATTCGTGGCGGTTCTTGCCACCAACCGCCACAGATAACTATATTATCTCGTGGCGGTTCTATACACCAACCGCCACAGATCTATATTATCTCGTGGCGGTTCTATCCACCAACCGCCACGATAGTACCCGATCGAAAAAATAAAAACTGCATTTTGGGCTAGCCTCAAAGTGCTACTAGCCATGCCCTCTCAAACATATAATACATCAATCACAGATTTTGCATATACACAGTTATAATATACAATAATCACCACATATTTCGCATATACACAACTACAATATAATACATCAATCACAATTGCAATTTTGCATATACACAATTATAATGTACAACAATCACAGCTTTTGCATATACACAACTACAATATAATACATCAATCACAATTACATATAATACATCAATCACAATTACAATCACAGATTTTGCATATACACAATTACAATGTACAATTAAAGTGTCTCATGCATGAGGCGCTCGATCATGGTGATGGTGTAGGGCATGCCTCCCATCGACCTGCTCCTTCTCAAGTTCAAGATCTTTGCATCAATATTTCTCAGAGTATGTAAATGAAGTTATTATATATCATAGTATGGAAAGCTAAATAGATCACTTTTGTTGTATCACAAATCTAGCCGATCCATTGTCGTCTTATTCCATGTGAATGCCGTGGCATCCTCCATATGTTGTACATGCATTAGCTAGTTTATACTCCCTCTATTTTTGAATATGTGACATTCTATTTTTCAATTTTTATTCCTAAATACATATCATTCTACAATTTTGATCCTACTTTTTACTATTTTTCCTTCTATAATCTCCATTTAGCTATTTTTAATGGCATTTACTATCATACATTAGAGTAAAACACACCATCTAAAACTATAAGGACCATGTAATCAAATCTCTTATGAATGGACGGTAAAGATGCAAAAGGAAACTTCGGCAACTAAATCAAGCAATCAAATAAACTCTTTCAGAATGGTGCAGTTTTGGAAATGAGCTCTTTCCAGTATTCATCCATCACCCACGCCTATAAAAGCTCTACTAGCCATCATGAAAGGGCACAGAGAAAAGCAATAGAGGGAGAGCTCCTCGTCTAGAGCGCACGCACGCACACACACCACCCATCAACACACACACACACGGGAGAAGGGCAACAACACAAGCGCAGATCAATCACAACTTCTTAAATGAAATGACAAAAATTAGAACATATGCAAGCCATGCCATCCAATACTAAACTTGACATTCAATGAAACATCAATTTACACCACCGTACGAAAAAAATTAACTAGTTTTGTGAACTATAAGCCTCACGAGTCTTCATTGTTGGTAGGGGCCTCGTGAGGTGGTAGATGAGTATGGAAGACTTCATCGTTATTATCCGGGTCATGAAACTCGCCGTTCTTGTTGAGTACTTCCTTCATAATGAAGTAGGCGAGCTGTCCCTGAATGCCTTGGATTTCATTTGGAACCAGTCCTCCCATAGGCAACTTCAAACGCTATAGATAGAAAAAGTTTGTCTTAAGAGCTTATATAGAGAATGAGATGTGCAAATCAATGTGTGATGTTAGCGTGACAAACCTCTACGTCATTGTTTACTATTGTAGAGCCTAAGATTTCGCGCATGTATTGGCACATAAGTACCCACATAAATTTGTTCTGGCGGTCGCCAGGTAATCGCAAAAATTGAATAAACTTATACGACATTGAAGGAGTTATTGACTACGAGGTGCGATATAGACAAATTGTTTTTGTGCGCATCTGGAAATTTAGTACGGATTGTCGTGATTTATGGAAAGGACGGTGTCTTGAGCACTTTTACAATATGCTTTGAAGGCCCTATTCACTAGACTTGTCATATCTTTGTAGTCTTTTGGATCTTTGTCCCGCTGGTCCAAGATCAAGATCTTGCTTTTATCCGGATGAATTACTACGAGAATCCAAAGGAAACTACGTACACATGTATGATGCCGTAGTCATTAGTCCTAACATGAGCAAAGAACGAGATCAACAAGTAATTGAACTAGCTAGTGAGCCACTTACTTGAAATTGTATGGTAAAGTATGAACTCCTTGTCTTGGAGTTTGATGAGAGCGTTATATACGTAGTCCTCGACCTCCTTTGGTACTCTTTTGATTTCCGGTACGCAAACCGCTCTTGATCGAGGAACGCCATCGCCCTTTGGTTCTTTTTAGTTCGATCAACTCGTATCTACATAACAAATGATTTAGACATCACATTTATCGGTATTACGCGATGATTTGCTGCATCGACATACATGCATGTCTCAGATACTCTTTGCGATAGAGTATACAATCGCTTGGACATGCATGTATTCTTTCTACTTCCAATCCCAATGGACATACAACCTTCTTAGCTAAATAAGTGGTTATCGGCAATACGCTTCCATCCGGAAGCATGTCCGCTAAGAGATGTAATAGCGCCGTGAAACTTTTATCTGACCAACCATTGCTTGCCTTCAATTTTAGAAGTGAAAGCACGGTGTGCAACTTGTGTATTCCTCCTTGCAACCCGGAACAAAGGTGTGTCCGAGTCGCCCAACAAACCCTTGAATTGATTAAACTCTCTCGACTAGTGTAGTTCCCTTCGTGATCGCGCAACATCCGAGCAAGATTATTATCGTCATCAATGTCCAACCTATCCTCATCGGATCCATAATCGATGTCACCGCCATAATGCCTTCTCCATCATCCAATACGTTATCACCTTCATGTATGTTTTCCTCTTCACCGTGACTTGTCCAACGTGTATAGCCAAGTACAAAACCTCTTCAATCAAGTGCAAGTGGATGTGCTCTTTGTCCGAAAACATTTTCTCATTCTTGCAATCAATGCATGGACAATGTATGTACTCGCCTTCTTATGCAATTTGTTCTCCTCGCCGCTCTTAGAAAAGCAGATACCCTGTCGATGTAATCTCTATTGTAGAACTGTTCGCATTGTACATCCATCTCCGGTCCATCTAAAATTAATTAACATATAAAAATTGATTAAAACTAATCTAATTACTTATCATCTAAATGAGCTAGATAATAAATTCATCATCTAAAAATGATGAGCATCCACCTATCAAATTAGCTTAAATTTCATGTATATCAATATCCAATAATCTTAATTAAATAAATTTAATATATGTCCACACTAATGGAACCAAATTAATAGTAATTAAAAACTAATCAATACTTTTCCGTAAAGAAGCTAGATAATAAATTCATCATCTAAAATGATGAGCACCCACCTACCAAATTAACTAAAATTTCATTTATATTAATACCCAATAATCTTAATTAAATAAATTTATTATATGCAAGATGTATATGTTCGTACACTAATGAAACCAAATTAATAGTAATTAAAAAACTAATCTAATAACTTATCATCTAAAGGAGCTAGATAATAAATTCATATATATGCAAGATGTACATGTCCGTACACTATAGAACCCAATTAATAGTAATTAAAAAACCAATCTAATTACTTATCATCTAAAGGAGCTAGATAATAAATTCATCATGTATCAAATTAACTTAAAATGCAATTAATATTAAATATATGCTTAATCATAATTCATCATCTATAAAAGGAACACAACATCATCTAATGAACCTAGCTAGGAAATAAATTCATCAACTACAAAATGGTACCTAAATAAAATAAACAAAATCTAAACTTTTCATCTCATCTACATATAAACCCTAATTAAACTTGGTTTAAAAATTAAATTGCAACAAGATTAACACAAATCAAGAGAGGAGAAAAATAACTCACCAAGGAACAACTAGAGGAAGTACAAGCACAAGAATTGGAGAAAACGAAATCAAATTTAGAAGTTTTGGTTTGCTCTCTGGAGGAAGAAGACCAGGTCTTGCACTCGACCACCTATTTATAGGCAATATTATCGCTGGCGGTTTTTAACTAGAACCGCCACTAATAACATATCGTGGCGGTTCTATCCTCGAACCGCCATCGATAATTATTATCGATGGCGGTTCGAGGATAGAACCGCCACGATAATCAATAAATCGATGGCGGTTGGAGGATAGCACCGCCATCGATAACCTAGTTATCGCGACGGTTCTAGCCTCCAACCGCCATCGATAATGTATTGAGTTATCGATGGCGGTTCTACCCGAACCGCCATCGATATTATTATCGATGGCGGTTCGAGGATAGAACCGCCACTCGATATTTTTCCGCCATTTATGAAATTGAACCGCCACTGATAAATATCTTTGTGGCGGTTCGAAAAAAACCGCCACAAATAGACCGTCACCTATTGCAGGTTTTGGCGTAGTGCGAGTACGTACAGTGGTTTGGAAGGATGGTTCATGTTGTGCATGCATGGTCTTGTGTGTGTTTAACCAAATACGTGTTTCTGCAAGGAACGGAGGTGAACAATAGATGTACCTGTGGATGTGAACAATTTTGTGTCTGCAAGAACTGCAAGCTAATTAAGAACCATGTATCTTTGCACTGTTATTTCTTTTTAAACTTTTGCGAAGGGGTGCAGTTGATTGTTGTAATCATTCTTATATATAGTTCAGCTACCAAAGGTTAAAGGATCAAATTATAGAAAATTCATGATAAATCCACCTTACATGTAGTTGGGAACTCAAACAGTAACTTTTAGCTACATCACAGTAAGTAACACTACTGCAAAACCATTTATCACAGACGGTTCGGAACAGTCATCACAGATGGTTTTTCGAACGGTCTATATCAAAGTGTCAGTGATGACAATACGTCATCACAGACGATTTTGCAACCGTCAGTGAAAAAATACATACATCCTAGATGGTTCCAGTTTGGAACCGTCTAGGTTGATCTCAACATCACAGATGGTTCTAAACTGAAATCGTCTGGGATGTAGAGCTTATTACAGACGATTCCAATTTAGTACCGTCTGTGATGTTGATTTTCTATTTTTTTCTTTAATTGTATTTTATTGGCTAGTCTTAGGAAATGCTAGCCATGCACTCTAAAAGAAAAGACAAAATACAAAATACAGAGCATCACCAGCATTATTATGACATACATCTCATAAATGAGCTCTGATCACATATGAACATACAACGCATTCATTTTAGAAATCAACTCTGATCACACATTGCAATATACAGCACATCCATTTAAGAAATTAACTCACATATATAAAAACCAATTAAATTGAGAACTGTATACAACTCACAAATTCACAGCACAAGGTTCACAAATTGATAGAAACGGTATCTAACAAATTCACAACTCATCAGTTAAGCCCTGAGTGGCATCTGCCCTTTGGATTTAAGACCTCACGCATCAAGAAGGCACAGAGATGTCCTCGAATACTTAGCAGGTCAGCCTGTTCCAACGCAGATTCAGCGCATTGCCAAACCTGTAGATGAGAAGAGTAAAGTCTTACGTGTATATAAATTGATAGGTGGAGACAATTGTTGCAAGATTGACAGACTTGTATGACATTAGTCTTCTATGAACCAACGAGGAGTGCCATGTTGTGGCAAACATAGAATCCACATAGGTCAGTGCCCTTTGGCTGCTGGTGGCACTGCCAAAACATAATAGGTTAATTAGTTCCGAAGGTATTATTATGGAGTGTGAAGAATTATTGCGTACTATCGGATACCGAAAATTTATAAGTATACGTTAAAGTGGCTGGGCCCTTCTTGTGTGGCCCTCCCCTATATTTGTAGACACCGAACGACGTGTCGAGTAAATCTTTGATAGGCTGCAAGTCGTGGGTGCCGCCCTTTTTAGAATCAAGGTAAATTACCCAGTTCTGTCTCGGTATAATTACGAGTTGAACCCAGTGAAACCTACATAGGTATGTCGTCATGGTCATTGAACCTAACTTCGAGGTGCGATATATAGTACAAATCAACAAGTATAGCATGTGGACGAAGCACTTACCCCGGGTTGTGGGGTAAAAGTATGGATTTTTTGCCTGAATGAGCCAACATTACTTTTTCCACGTACTCATGGACGACTTGTTTATCTTCGTCCATGGTTTGCTTGGACACCTGTGTGGGTCGACGAAACCCACCGGTTGTTTCCTTGCTATTGCTTCCAGGATCATGTATCTACATATACAAAATAAAGGATCATATATATATGATATTTATTGGTGCGGCAGAAATGTAGACGGTGCTTGCACACACTTACATTGTCCAGCATCTTATGAGTGAGGCGTCGAGCGCTTTGAGGTTGTACAGATCGAACAAGTCGGAGAAGCCGACCACGAAGATGCCATCTAAAAACCAGTGTAAGAAATGCTCCTCCTTGAAGCTCACCGAGATACTCGATGTCTGTTGTGTCACCGACTTGTTGGCTTGTTCCATGTACCAATCTTGCAATCTAATGCAAGCTAATGTAAGCGTCTCCTTGCACTCATCCGGTACGAACGGTTTCCCCAGCTCGAATTGCCGCACCAATGGGCCAAACAAAAAGTCACGAGCTGATGTGTTCCCTTTCGATTTGCCTTTGTCTCTGCCTCCCCTTCTACCAAATGTCGTCTTCACAGGAGACGACTGGGCTCGAACTAAAGTAACAGTCTGTGCCTGACGGGACATGGTAGCCTATTTGGCGGACTCCTTCGGTGCATCACATGGCTCCGTTAGTGCTGGTAGCTCCGGCGCATTATGTGGCTCCGGTAGTGCTTGTAACTTCGGTGCTCCTAGGCGAGCGTCGAAGGAGATGTTCTTCTTGGGCCACTGGATGAATATGCCGATGGCATCTCCTAGTGTGACGATCTCATCGTTTGGGGGCATCTCCAGCATGAAGGCATTGAAAATTTCATGTACACCATCGACATGGACCTTCGGTTAGCCCGGCTCTAAAGTAAGACCGTGCACAAACGCTCCTACACCGGATGCATACACTTGTCCCCAAACATCCTGCAGGGGAACAGAGCCGTTGGCAAGCCTCACTTGCAGTTTGCACAGCGTGGCCACCTACATAAGGGTACACAAGTAATTAGCTAACACGTCCAATAGGTCTATCTAAGGAGCATTGCAGACATGTTACCCGGATGCCATTAGGAGAAAATCTGGCTTCATCCACGTCCGTCTCAGGGGTGGACGCGTAGCTGCTCCGACGGTTGGTTGGGCTGAACTGCGCTTGTGCTTCTTGGGCTTGCACATTTCGTGTCTATCTCTCCGCAGCCACCCTTTGCTCCATCCTTTCCTCAAGGCTTCGTAGCTGACTATCAAACTGCGCTCTGAGCCTTTCCTCAACCTTTCCTCAATCAGAGGTACTAGCCATTCCTCGCGCTCGGTTTTGCTTCTCTTCCTACTCCAGTACGTGTCGGAGTCATGTGGGAATCCCATTTTCCAGGGAATGAAAACACCTAGGCCTCGGGTGCGACCCTTGTGCTCCTTGTTTCCCAAGACCATGGAGAGTATATCTTTCTCTTTGTTCGCACTGAAAGAGCCCTGAGAAGATTCTGTGCTCAACGATATTAGGCGTTGGGACACTTCCTCATCAGCGGGGTTTGCAAAGGACACGCCGTCCAAAGACGTGTGATGTGACCTCGCTCTTACCCAGTTTCGGGTACGTGGGTCCACGATCGAGGCAAACGGCAACGTGACCTCCTTCTGGATTGCCTTCTCATCCTCCCTTGTCAATTGCGCGATCTTGCCCGCGAACCCAGTTGAGCCGAGTCTGTGTGGGTGGGTGTTTTTGGACTGGACGGTCTTGTGCTCCGCACTTTCAAGCACGAACTCTTTCGTCATCTTCAACTCAACAAATCGTTCCCAGACGTCTTTAGATATGAACCCGTACTTCTGAAATGGATCCATTTCCTTATTCACATAATTAGTGATGAGGACGCTCTTGAAGTTCTTCCACGTCTTTCCCGCCACTAGCAACGCGTACCGTCGTAGTACAGGCATGGCGTCTTGTGGAAGCTCAAACGACGCAAATATTTCTGTCACCAGTTTATCGCGCTCCTCATCTGTCAGCATCTTCCAAGATGGATAGATGATGGGGACCTTTTCACGCCCAACGATCCCGCACATGGTTCGAAAAGCTATCGCAGCATTTGGAGGCGCAGTAGAGGCCCCATTGTACGGATCAATCGCCGTGATGGTGTATCGGCTCTGAGGCCTTTTACTAAGCCCTTTTGGACCACGCCTATTTCCTCCTACGTTGGGCGCCTCATCAGTTCCATTCGACGGCGAGGATTGAGGGGACGCCTGGGGTGGGGTCGACGCCACCGACTCAAAAGTCTCTTGTGACAAGCTGTGGGCGTCGATCTAGGGGCGGCGGGACTCGGGCTAGGGCGCTGGGGCGCGCGGTGCCAGTGAATCATTGAGCCTAGGGTGGGGGCGGCGCCGCCGATGCTAGAGTTGGGACTTGAGAGGCTGCGACGGGAGTCTCGAGCTGACTGTGAGAGAGCCTAGGGTTTGTTTTCACTCGGTGCGCAAGGCCACAAGCAGCACAAGGCTTGGTCCTAGTGGCCTAGGTGGGTTACGGTTGGGCCTTCAATCAGTTCGAAAGCCTTCAATCAGTTCGGAATTTCTGAATAATCCTATACGGAATTTTCATTTTGTTTTCGGAAAAAAATTCCGTTCCTGTTTTCCTTCAGAACGGTCGGAAAGTTTTCATTCCGTTTTCATCCCTACCTACAACCCATCATAAGTGTTGCACTACCTGCTATACTTTGATTTGTACTTTACATGCAACTCAAAGTTAGGATGAGTAACCATGGCAACATTCCTGTGTAGGTTTCACTGGGTTCTAATTGTATTCGAACCAAGAAAAAATCAAGTTAGGTACGTTGATTCCTTACATAAGGATAGCCACGACTTGAGACCTATCGGAAGACTACTCGACAGGTAATCACCTTTCCTCCATAGATAACTCTCCTGTAGCTTGTGGAATTGTTGATGCTAACTTTTTTGAAATCACATAGTGCGTTCAAAGTGTATAGACTTCGTGGAGGGCCACACAAGGATGCGTCAAATCTAAAACACGATTTTGCCTTTACGGTAGCCGCTAGTACACAGTAATCCTATATCACTCCTGTCGACGATCGGGACCGTCAACCGCAAAAGAAAGAAAGGGGGAGCGAGGTGTTTGCTCGGGAGCGGGACCCGAGGTCGCGCTCGTTTGGGGGCTTCAGGCGTCGCGGGGAAGTCGTCCAAGAGAGGATGTCAGACACGGGGATTTATACTGGTTCAAGCCCCCAAGGTCGGGTAATAGCTCTACTCCAGTTTTGCCCTGAGGCTAAGGGTGTATTATCAGCTCTGTGGAAGAGTACAAGGACAGGGCCCGAGCAAGAGCAGGGGGCTGCGCCGTTCTTCTTTGTGGTGTTGCGAGTCGGGGGTTGCCCTTGTCTCCTGTTTTTCTGTCTTGTGTCTACTATGTTCTTCTCTCCTGTGTCCGACTCGTGTTCTTGTCCTCTCCCCCCGCAGTTGGGGTGACCTGCTGCTTTTGTAGCCCTCGAGAAACTTTGCTGCTTGGTCCCGAGGTCGACGTCAGGAGCCCGTGGCGATTTGACGGAGGCTCGAAAGTCGTTGCTAGCCGTTGGGAGTCTGACGGGAGCTGTCGAGAATTTGACGGGAGCTGTCGAAATTTTGACGGGAGTTGTTGAACCCTAGTTCCCAAGCAGGGGCAGGTAGGGTGCTGATTCCCACGCAAGGGAGAGTCTTACATAAGATAAAAATAAAAATGTTATAGATGTCCCTTTCCTTGGTGCCTGCGGGGGCGTCGGGGTCGAGGGTGCCTGCACCTGCGGCGGTGCCCGAGCTCGAGCTTGACGACCGCGAGCCCGACCATCGAGGGGGCATCATCTTGGTCGGGAATGAGCACCTTGGTCTACGTAAGGCCACCACGAGGCCGAGGGAATGCTTACACGTGGCGAGGGTACTGATCCCCGACAGCTAGCCCCCGAGGCTCAAGGGACAGCCTTGAAGCTTGGGGCGGCCTTGAGTCTTATTGTTTCTTGAGAAGGGGTCGACCCTTTAGCCGAGCACGGCAGCCCCCGAGGCCGACCTTGCGCGTCAAAATCCTCCGAGGACTTCCATCGTGGTCGCCCCGAACTTGTCCTTTTGTCTTTGCGGCATTAAATTGCGGATCGTGCCTGGGAGGTATCTGATTTTCGCCGCCTCGGGTTCCCACGACGAATTCGAGGAGATGGCCCGTAATGCCTCGCGTCCTGACGCGATGGGCAGCAGACACGGGAAGTAACGCTTCGGGTCCCCCGGGGCGGGGGAATTCGAGGAGACGTGACCGTGACGCTTCACGTTCTCTGCCCAAAAACCCTAGGGTGCCTTTTGATGAGTAACTGACGCTGGCTATCAGAGATCGTGCTCCTTTAAAGACCCGAAGCCGCACACTTCTGAAGTCCTTCACCCTTACGCTGTGTCTCTGGTCTTTCTTCTTGTCTTCCCTTTCTTTCCTTGGTCTGTCTTGATTCTTCTGAGAGCCATGGCCAAGTTTGGAAAAAGCACCTTGACCACCGAGAGGATGAGGGAGCTCGAGTCATTGGGGCATCTGGATCCCACGACCTGGCGGCTCCCGGCGGCTGGAGAGGTCGAGCCGCACCCTCGGGAGGACGAGATCGTGAACACAGAGCAGTACACGCTCTTCGGGCTACGGACCCCGGAGAGCGACTTCTTGGCCGCCGTTCTCGCGCAATGCGAGATCGAGCTTATCAATCTAGTGCCGAACTCCATCCTCCTCTCTATCTTATCACATCTCTGCGAGGGGTTCCTTGGAATCCTTCCCACCCCCTCTCTCTTTTTTTGCTTTTACTCTTTGTTCCGCACCTCGAAGGACCCTGTCGTTGGGCGCCTTTATTTCCGGCTACGGACCGGGCTTCCCTACACCTTCCTTCAAATCCTGACCTGGGACTCCCTCGGGCCGTGGACGGAGAGATGGTTTTACCTGAAGAAGGGCGAGGGGGGCGAGCTCGCGTACAACGGCATCGCCGTGGACAGTAAGCGCGAGACCCCGGAGCTTGAGGACTCGGCGGCCGACCAAGAGGCCGTCGCCATCATCCATGTCTGCACGACACACAGCCTGACCGGTCATGCCGTGGTCGTAGACTATCTTCGGGCTCGGGTGTCCCCTCTGTTGAAGAGGGTGCACCCGTTCTTCGAGATCCGAGGGAGGGAGGACCCTACTCGGGAGAGCGCTAAATGTAAGTTCCTTTCGACCTTGTGCTTTCCCGAGCTCGAGCGAGCTCTTTCTTTCTTCTTTTGATCGCCCTCCATCTCATTCTGTCTTCCTGCAGCCCCGTCGGAGTCGTGGGTGGTGACGCGTATGCAAGAGGCATTCGAGAAGGTGGCCCACGCCTACACCCTCGACGAACCGTCCCCAAGAATATCCTGAGGTGGCGCAGCGAGGTAATCTCCTTGTTGTTCTTCTGTCGGATTCGACTTGGGCTTGGCCTTTTAGGAGAGCCAGGAGCTGCTGGAAACGGCGAGGCGCCTGCTGCCATTGCCCGGGCTAGGTAAGGGCAAGAAGGCTACCAAGAGACCTGCCTTGGACGCTCCAGGCCAGGCCGCCAAGAAGCCCCATGTTGAGTGGGGTGACCATGCAATGGTAAGTTGCTTCTACCGAGCTTGGGAACGCCCAGGCTCGACCTTGGTTCCTCGTCGTTTTGCATGTGTGTTTTCTTTTTTGACCTTTCCTCCTTCCTGCAGCAAGAGTGGGTGGCGGCCGCGGTCGTGGTCGCGCCGAGCCGTGCTCGCAGACCGCAGTGTAGCGGCTCGCACGCCCCACCGCCCAGAGGCGAGGCTCGCCACGCAGTAACTTTCCTTTTGTAGCTCGGGAGTTTAGGTCTTCCTCCTTGCGAGTCTTAGGGGTCTTTTTCGTCACAGATTTTGACTGTTGTTCAGGGCGAGTCCGAGGATGAGGAAGAGGACGTGGGGACTACCTCTTGGTCCCCCGAGCAAGGCCGCAACATCCTCGGCCTGACGCGACGTCCACGGAGGGTGACTCAGCCGGGGCGGCCACCAGGGGCTCGTCGGAGCGACAGCGGAGGGAAGCCCGGCCGAGGCGCCCGACCGTGAAGCCCCCGAGCCGCCATCGCCGGAGGGGCCGCAGCAGGCCGGCACCGCCGGGCAACAATGAGGTCGACGCCCCCGAGCCTAACGCAGCTGAGGTCGGGACAGCGCTTGCAGGCGTCGATGAGCACGACGGGGCATCAGGTACGGCATCACTCCCCCTTGGTATTGCTTGCTTTGGGCTTCGGTCTTCTAAGTAACCCTGCTCTCTTCGGTAGGCTTGGCTCCGCCCGCGGCACTCCGTGCCTCGCACGAGGCGATTCGGGATGACGCCTCTGTCGACGTCACCAACCCAGCACCGAAGGGGGCTACAGAGGGGAGCGGGTCGTCCCTGCGCTCCGCCCGCGCGAGGCTCGAAGCGTACCTCGAAGGGGTTAGTTCATTTCGAGCTTGTCCTTCTTCTCCTTGGTTCGCTTTATGTCCGCGAAGCCATTTGTGACATTTCTCACGGCTTCTCTGGGCTTGGAGCAAGTCGCTCAAGGGCTTGAGACCCTGCGCGGCCATGCCATCACCTTCCGGGCGCTGTGCTCCTTGGTCGAGGGACGCGAGGAGTACGTCCTCGACCTCTAGGAGAGCATAGCGTGGACGGAGGAGGAGGTCGAGCAGCTGAAGGCTGAGCATGCCGTCGAGCTTTCGAGGGTAGTCGAAGCCGAGCAGAAGCGGTCGGCCGAGGCCCTCGTGAATGTCCGTGAGAAGGCCGAGAATGCCCTCGCGGGCGATCGCGCGAGGGCCACAGAACTCGTCGAGGCTGCCCATGCGGAGACAGAAGCACTCCGCAAGAAGGTCGAGGAGCTCTCTGCTGCTCCCTCGAAGGCTTCGGCTGATGTCGAGGCGATGATGGCCGAGCTCGAGGAAAATCTGGGGCGAGCGACCCGGGCAGGGAAGAACGCCCTGGCTCAGCTTCAGGAGGAGCGAAGCCGGGTCGCCAACGCTGAGGCCGAGGCGCTGGCCTTGAGGGCGAAAGTCGCTACACTCGAGCAAGAGAAGCTTGCTCGAGAGATGGTTGACCTATCGATAGGTTAGCCGATAGGAAAAGAAGGGTCGAGGGTACTCGAGCCCTATGTAAAAGTTAGTCATGTAAATTTTGACTTAGAGAAATGAAAACTCCCTTTGTGTTTGCAATTGTACGCGCCTTTTTAATACTTGGCTGGGAGTCTTGCTCGAGAGTAAATAGCATCTTTTCTGCTTGAGTCTGCCAAAAATTGCTCGAGATTTATCCAGATAGAATCTGGTCTGAGATCGAATGATGTTTGCTCGGGACTTTGGCAGAAAACCTGCTCGAGATTGTTTGAGATTTAGCCAGAAAACCTGCTTGAGATTGTTCGAGACTTTAGCCAGAAAACCTGCTCGAGATTTTGGCTTTTGCTTTGTTGTCCTGCCTTAGCTGGTGATCCAGCGCACAGAGTTGGCCATTATGACCCGAGATCCGACCAACATTCCTGACCTGGAAAAGGGGAGATTCGCGACAAGGTTAGGTCATGAGGTATACCTTTGACCGGGGGCGAACTTATCCCCATAATTGGGTTGAGGTGGTCGAGCCGGAAATGTTCGGTCCTGCCTCGTCGCCGCTGATCCCGAGGTGCAGGGGCCTGAGAGTTTGGCCGATGTTCGTTTGGCCTGAAAAAGGGAAAGGACCCACGACGGAGTCAGGTTGCAGGGTGTGCCTTTGATCGAGGACAAATCTGAATCGAGGAGTCGGGTCGGGATGACCAAGCCTGTGATTAGAACATCCCCGGAGGAACTTGCCATAAGAATTACTCGACGGGGGAATCAATTATCAAAATCACTTAACAGGGGAAATAGATCAACCCCGGAGGATATTCTTTAGAAATCCGCGACCTTCGAGCCTGGGAGTGCTTTAGGCTCGGTGCTAGGCCAAGCTTGGGGCTTCCTCTGCGGGGAGGCCTCCCATTAGAATCACTCGACGGGGAATAGAGCAACCCCGGAGGATATTCTTAGAAATCCGCGACCTCCGAGCCCAGGGGTACATCGGGCTCGGTGTTAGGCCGAAATCGGGGCTCCGGGGAGGCCTCCCATTAGGATCACTCGACGGGGGAAATAGATCAACCCCGGAGGATATTCTTAGAAATTCGCGACCTCCGAGCCCGGGAGTACATCGGGCTCGGTGTTAGGTCAAAATCAGGGGCTCCCTCTGCGGGGAGACCTCCCATTAGGATCACTCGACGGGGGAAATAGATCAACCCCGGAGGATATTCTTAGAAATCCGCGACCTCCGAGCCCGGAGTACATCGGCTCGGTGTTAGGCTGAAATTGGGGGCTCCATCTACGGGAGGCCTCCCATTAGGATCACTCGATGGGGGAATAGAGCAACCCCAGAGGATATTCTTAGAAATCCGCGACCTTCGAGCCCGGAGTACATCGGGCTCGGTGTTAGGTCGAGACGGCCGAGCTCGCGTCGGGCTGGCCTAAATTTGGGGGTTGGGTCGAGGCAGCCGAACTCGGGAATGCATCGAGTCCGGGGCTTCCCCAAGGGCGATCTCTGATTCCAACCTATGGCGGGGGAATAGCCGGCTTTCTGCGATTCAGATCGTCTTACTTCGACCGAATCATCCCCGGAGGTGAATCTAGAGTCCATGTCCGCTGAGCCCGGGAATCGTCATCAGGCTCGGGGTGCCCCCAAAGGACGGTCTCCGAGTTGGCTTATCGGGGGATGGTCGGCTTACCCCGATAAAGATCGATTTACTGCGACCTGAGCATCCCCGAGGCGAACCCAGAGACCGCGACCCGAGGCCAAGGCACGCGGGGTGCAAAAAGGAAAACACTCACAGATACAGATACTAAGAAAAGAAACCCTAGGGCACCCCGAGGTTCGGGGGCTCTTGACGTGATCCCAGGTCCAAGCTCTGCTACAGGGGGGCGAGACGCGATGAGAATCGGCTTACAACTGACTGCGACCCCCTAGAGGCGATCCCTAAGATCACGTCTCGTGCTCGCATTGCTCACGGCGCGAGGACACATAAATGCTGGTATTTAAAGAAAAAGAACTTTGAGTAAAGAGGATTAGGCCGGGTCCCGAGCACGGGTCGCTTACCAGGCGGAACCCTTGGCCCAAAGGTTCGACGCAGGGGAGGCGCTTGACTCACCGCGCAAGGTCGCGCAGTGCACTTGATTCCCCTGGGGTGAAAGAGAGGCGTTAGTACAGGTAAAAAAGAATCTTATGCCGGGCCCGACCAGGTAACGCGCGGGCGTGGACCACGCTTGAGATGGAAACTTCCCGGATGCAGGAGAGCAAGCCGGGCATTATACTTACAAAGACAAAACATGCTTGCAGTAAACAAGAGGTCGGATCGGCCCCCCGGCTCGAAACGCTTACCGATGGCGATCTCGGGCACGAGCCCTGCCACGGGGGAACGATCAGCTTACTGCGATGAGAGTCGGCTTACTGCGGATTCGGCCCCCTGAGGCGTGCTCCGAGACCATGGTTTTGTTCGAGCAACAATGGGAGAGGGGGGCCAGGTCGCACCCTGAGGTCGAGGGGCTCACGAGCATGATCGCCAGGCCGAACCCCGCTATGGAGGGGAGCCGTGACGCAATGAGAATCGTCTTACAGCTGGCTCGACTTCCTCCAGGGGTGAACCCTCGGATCACAACCCGGATACTCACTCGCTCGGGGTGCGAAGAGATATATAGAAAATGGCGCAATCATAGATGATAAAGTAAAAGCATTTCATCATGAAAGCAAGAGGCAGAGTTCAAACATAGAACTTTCAGAGCTAGTCAATGTTCCACGAGTTTGCGAGCTCTCGACCGTCGGGCATGGCCAGCCGGTAAGCACCCGTCCGGCTTGCTGAGACGACGCGATAGGGGCCCTCCCACAGCGGGGATAACTTGTTGGTGCCGGACCGGTCCTGAATTCGCTTTAGGGCCAAGTCCCCGACAAGGAGCCCTCGGGGTCGCACCGATCGGGAGGTGTGCCTGCGAAGCGTTTGCAGGTAATGTGCCAATCGCAGCAGAGCATGGCATCTTACCTCCTCCGCCAGGGCAAGGTCGAGGGACCGTTCTTGCTCGAGGTCGACTTGGTCGACTGAGTGGACCCTGGCGGAGCCCAGCGTGACCTCGGGGGGTAGGACGGCTTTGAAACCAAAGACGAGCTGGAAGGGGTGGACCCTGTCGCCCGGCTCGGCGTGGTTCGGATGGACCAGAGGACGATGGGAAGCTCATCCACCCAGCCCGACCCGGCGCCGAGCTCGTCAAGACTCGCTTGATGCCTTGGACGATTTGTCTGTTGGCACGCTCGACCGCCCCGTTGCTCTGAGGGTGGCCTACTGAGGCATAGCAGACCTTGGTTCCCCTGTCTTCGCAGTATTCTTGGAACAGCTCGCTGGTGAATTGCGTCCCATTGTCGGTGATGATCCTGTAAGGGACCCCATACCTAGAGACTATAAATGAACGGAGAAATCTCACCACGGCCTGGGCCATGATGGCCGAGACCGGCTCGGCTTCAACCCATTTCGTGAAGGTGTCGATGGCGACAAATAGGAACTTCTTCCCCTCAACCGTCCGCGGGAAGGGGCCGAGGATGTCGAGGCCCCAGGTTGAGAACGACCAGGTGAGGGGATGGTCTTGAGGGCGTAAGCCGGCTGGCGAGCCTTCTGGGCATGGAACTGGCAGGCTCGACAGGCGCGGACGATGTCCCGAGCATCTTGGAGCGCCGTCGGCTAGTAGAAGCCCATTCGGAACGCCTTCCCGACCATGGTCCTGAAAGAAGAGTGAGCACCCCAGAGGCCCGAATGGATGTCATTAAGCAAGTATTTACCTTCCTCCGAGGTGATGCACTTGGCGAGGACACCCAGGGCGCCCCGCCGGTACAGCTGTCCGTCGACGAGCCCGTATGAGCTCGCACGACACTTGAGCCTACTGCCCTCAGCCTGGTCGGGCGGGAGTTCGCCAAGGCTGAGGAACTTGACGATCGGGTCCATCGATGATTTAACGCTCTCGAGGAAGGCCGAGTCCGACAGGGTCTCGAGGATGACATCCGACGGGATCTCATCGTCGGATGACCCGAGCTTGGACAGGAGATCCGCATCGGAGTTGTCCTTCCTGGGAACGTATCCGACTTCGAGGTTCTTGAACCATTTCTCCATTTTGCGTACCTCGGCGAGGTACTTTGCCATCGACGGCTCTAAGCATTGGTAGTCTTTGTTGTACTGGTTGACGACGAGTTGAGAGTCTCCCCTCACGACCAGTCGGTGCACGCCCAGCGATTTGCACGCACGAAGGCCAGCCAAGAGGGCCTCGTACTCCGCGACATTGTTGGTCGCGGGAAAGCCGAAGCGGATCACGTACTTCAGATGATCCCCCCGAGTGGTGATGATGAGGACGCCAGCCCCTGAGCATTCAAACAACCTCGAGCCATCGAAGAACATGGTCCGGGACCTTCTTCCTCAGCCTTGGGTTCAGGGGCGAGCTCCGCTGTCTGCTCGACCACAAAGTCGGCAAGCGCCTGCGACTTAATGGTGGAGCGCGCCATGAATCAAATATCGAATTCGGCTAATTCCATAGCCCATTTGGCGATGCGCCTCTTGCCTCTGGGTTCCTTAAGATCTCGCCGAGCGGGAACCCACTCGGACGACCACGGCGTGCGCCTGAAAGTAATGTCAGAGTTTACGCGAGGCCATGAAGAGGGCATAGAGCAGCTTCTGGACTTGGGGGTAGAGTTCCTTCGGCCAATGGAGCACTTCGCTGACGTAATAGATCGGCTACTGTCGACCATCCCGCTCGGCCACCAGGACAGCGTTGACGGCCTGAGCTGCGGCCGCTAGGTAGAGTAGGAGCGTCTCGCCCGGGCATGGGGTCGTGAGCAGTGGGCGGCTTGAGAGGTACGCCTTCAGCTCATCGAAGGACCGCTGGGCTTTCGATGTCCATTCGAAACCACAGTGCTGGTGCAAGGCTTTGAAGAATGGCATCCCGCGCTCCCCGAGCCTCGAGATGAATCGGCTAAGGGCGGCCACACGACCGGCGAGGCATTGGACCTGCTTTGTTGACACCGGAGTGGCCATCCTCTCAATGGCCTCAATCTTTTCTGGGTTCGGGCCTAGGCCCGAGCCCCCGATCATGTAGCCAAGCACTTTGCCCGAGGTTGCGCCGAAGACGCACTTCTCGGGGTTGAGCTTGACTCCATGCTTGTTTAGGTTGGCGAAGGTCTCCGCGAGGTCGCTGACATGGTCGGCTTCAGAAGAGCTCTTGACAATGATGTCGTCAACATAGACCTTGAGATTCCGCCCGATCTGAAGGTCAAATGTCCGGGACATCAGTCGTTGGAAGGTCGCCTCGGCGTTGCGGAGGCCGAACAACATGGTGGTGAAGCAGAATGTCTCGAATGGCGTGATGAAGACCGTCTTGTCCTCGTCGCCCACCGCGAGCTTGATCTGGTGGTAGCCAGAATAGGCGTCGAGGAAACTCATCATCTTGGCGTTGGTGGTGGAGTCCACGATCTGGTCTATTCGAGGAAGAGGGAAGTTATCCTTCAGGCACGCTGAATTCAATCCCGTGTGGTCGACACACATCCTCCACTTTCCACCCTTCTTTTGTACAATTACGGGGTTGGCCAGCCATTCGGAGTAGTTGACCTCACGAATGAAGCCGGCCTTCAGGAGCTTGTCGAGATGCTCTCTGATTATTGCTACCTTTTCGGGAGAGAAATGTCGTTGCTTCTGGCGCACGGGCCTGCATCCAGGCCTCTTTTGCAATTTATGCTCGATCACCTCCCTCGGGACCCCAGCCATGTCTGCCGATTCCCACGCGAATATGCTTTTGTTGCTGCGGAGGAAGGTGACAAGCTCGAATTCCTATTTCGGGTTGAGCTAGGCGGCGAGGTGGACACATTTGCCCGGGTTGTCCTCCTCGAGCCGCACGGTCTTGGTCGGGCCGCCGGGCTGGATCGCCGTTTTTCGACGGGCGTCCTTCTATGCCGCCTCGGGGCCCCGCTGAGGGAGCATGCCCACGAGCTCGAGGGCCTTCTCCTCACAGCAGTGCGCCGTTTTGAGATTGCCTCGGACGGTTATGACGCCCTGGGGCCCAGGGAGCTTCATGCAACGGTGGCCGTAATGGCTCGCCGCCATAAACTTGATCAAAGCCGACCGACCGAGGATGGCGTTGTAGGGGAGATGGCCATCTACGACCTCGAAGGTGACCATCTCGATGCGGAAGTTTGCCGAGCCACCGAAGGTAATGGGCAGAAACACCTGCCCGAGCGGAGTGGTCGAGCTCCCCGGCACGATGCCGAAGAAGGGGACCGCTATACTCCTGACCTTGGACCGGGAATCTGCATCCGGTCTAGTGTACTGGCCAAGAGCAGGTTGAGAGAACTCCCCCCATCAACCATGACCCTCCCGACCACGGTGTTGCTTATGGTCGGAGCGACGACCAAGGCGGTCTTAAGGTCCTTGAACATCCCCGGGGGAGCGTCGTCCTGGGAGAAGGTGATCGGGACGCCGACCCATTTGCAAGGCTGGTCGGCAGGCTTGTTGGCCGAGGCTTGGTACACAGTGCGTGTGGCGCTCTTGAGCTCGCGTCGGGATTGGTATGCAGATGAACCGCCGAAGATCATATCAACGCGACGGTCGCCCTGCTGGAACTCCAGGTCAAGGCCCTCTGGCCCCTCACGGGCGACGCCCTTGTCGGGCAACTCGCCCCCCTTTGGGAGCGTGGGCATCTCCCCACGCCCATCGTAGAAGACGTTCAGCTTGAACTGCCATGCCCTACAGCCTCTCAAGTCGTGGCCAGGGGCTTGATGGAACTGACAGAATTTATACGGGTCGTATCCCGGCTCGGCCTCATTGGCGGGAGGCCAGACGTCGTCCCGCGGCAGGTCGGCCCGATGTTGCCCCTGCTGCGGCGGGGCGCGACGCTGTCCTGGTTGTGGTTGACGTTGCGCTTGCTGACATCGCGGCTGACCAAGCTGGGGCCGAGGTCCATTGCGGTCAAGTTGCCGCACCTCCATCACCTCGCGCCCGGCGTCGGCCGTGGCGACCACGCGCAGCTGGCCACCGCCATCTCGGTGACCTTGCCCTTGCTTCTTGGGGCGTGGTCCGCCAGCAGCCTTGGCGGCAGACGGATGTAAGGTCGAGGATGCCGACTAGAGGGGTGAATAGGCGGCTTTTAAAAAATCTTTCTCTTTCTAATTTCTACAAAGAAATTCACCCCTAATTACCCTTATGCCAAAACCTTATCAATAATAATGCGGAAGCGATAAACTAAGATTTTGACAATCAAAACCTAAAACAACTAGGCTCACTATGTGCACTAACTAATTATGTCTCTAACAATAATTGCAATACTAAAGACAAGCAATCAATCAATTTAATTCTATGAATGTAAATTGCTTGAATATAAATAAAGAGAACAAAGCAAGCACAAGAGACACAATACTTTTTACCGTGGTGATCGGAGACTTGCCGGTCTCCCCTAGTCCACGTTGAGGTTAGCCCAAACGAATTGGACCGGCTCCACGAATTGAGCACCCACCTCGAATCCACTAGATGTGGTTTTTCACGCCGCGCGTAGGCTCAACCCGAACCTTCACAAACTTTGCCGGGCTTCTCACAACCTTGAGAGCTCCCCAAGACGACGCCCACGCCGCCTAGGAGTCGGCAACCTCCAAGAGTAACAAGCCGAATCCACTCGCTTGAACTTCACCAAGCACAACACATGTGCTTCCGGTGATCACCAAGTGCAACTCATGCACAAGGATCCTCCTCAAGTGCAACACATGCACAAGAGGCTCTCAATCCTCTCCTAATTGCAACACATGCAATTAGAGGCTCACACTAGCTCAAGAAGCAAATGGGAGAAGGCAACACATGCACAACACCCCCAAGAACTCACACTTCATCTCAGCTACAGCCAACACTATGCCCTTGCCCCCCAAGGCCTCCTTTTATAGCCTCCAAGCCAAAACTAGCCGTTGGGGGCGAAATGGGCAAAGATCCAGCAAACCCGGTGCTACCGCCCTACTGAGACCGGTAGCACCGGCCTCCTCGCCAACGGCTACAAAACTAGTCGTTACAGGATTTCCGGTAGCACCGGCCAACTAGGAGCAGTGCTACCGCTCGGGCGGTAGCACCGGCCTTCACCCCGGTAGCACCGGACTCAAGCCGAACACAAAAACACCTCCTCTGGATTTTTCACACCGGCCAGAGGAGCGGTTGCACCGGACCTCCGGTGCTACCGGCCTACCATGGGCGGTAGCACCGGACCGCAAGACCGCCAAAAACACCCTCTCTGGAAATTACACACCGCCGAGAGACGGTAGCACCGACATTCGGTGCTACCGGCAAAAATCATGAGCACCGGACCACGGTGCTACAGGCCTCTAGTGACGACCGGCCTCGTGGAGAAAACACTGCTTTTCACAAAACTTTTCTCCAAACCATTAAAGATATTTTTTGAGCTATGTGAGGATCAACACATGATCACAACACTATGCAAAACACATTTGCACATGTTAATCACATACTTCAAGAATCTCATTAGCACAATTTATTTGCAAAACACATATGCAAATAAACCAAGAACTTATGAGATCAATCCTCTTAGCCATGTGATGATCAACACATGATCAAGTCAATTTGCAAAACACATTTGCAAACCCTATTCACATGCTTTAGGATCGAACCCATAATCTCAAGTTCATTTGCAAAACACATTTGCAAATAACAAATCCAACTAACGTAAACACATTTCGTAAACAACTCAAGATCTATTTGCAAAACGATAAGCAAATCAATTCCGAGTCTATGAGATTAATCCGCTAGCCATGTGAAGGTCAACACAAGACCAGTCAACTTGCAAACACCGCTGCAAGCCCTACTCACATGCTCTCGGATTCCTGACTCATAGACCTCGGTTTATTCGCACAACGAACTTGCAAATACACATTAAACCAATTTTATGCTTGAGCATTGTTCTTTGCAACACATGTAAAAACCTAGCTCCAAGCAATACCAAAACACGAGCTCTCTATTTGCAACACATGCAAATCTCTAGCACCATGCAAGCAACCACAACAATTACAAGTGCATGAGCTCTCTATTTGCAACACATGCAAATCTCTAACTCCATGCAACCACTTTAAACCAAATTGCTTGAGCTCTCTTCTTTTGCGACACATGCAAAACTTAGTTCCAAGCACAAACCAAATCAAATAAGATTCAAATAAGATGCAAGTATGAGCACCCTTATTTGCAACACATGCAAATACTTAGCTCATACAAAATCCAATGCACAAGCTTCACCAATTTGCAACACATGCCAAATGGTTAGCTTCATGCAAACATCAAACAAGAGAGTGAGCTAGAGTGAACGGATCGAGTTCATCAACACATGATGAAGCTCAAGCTAAAAGACTCAACCCTCTTAATAGTACGGCACCTAACAAGCAACCCGGTCTCACAACCAAACACCGAGACCGTAAAAGACTAGGAACACATCCTTAGCCCTAGCTAGTTATACCTTTGCCGCACTTGATCCACTTGGAGCTTTTATGATTTCCAATCATCTTCTCCAGATCACCTCTTCTTCTTCTTCTTGGTCATCAACACATGATGAACCTTCTCTAGCCCTTCTCTTCACTTGGGATCACCTCTTGAAGCTCATCAACACATGATGACTTCTTCTTCCCGATTCTTCATCATCTTAGACTTAACCTACTTCACAACTCATGGAAGATGTTAGTCCAACAAACACGGTTGTCTCAATCATCACCGCACTCCATTAACACATAATGGATGCCTCCAAGATCGATTGAGCACAACCCAAATTAATTTGAATGATTAATTGTTGTCTTGAGCACTTTGATGCAACTAATGCTTCATTATACTCAAGAACTTTTCGCTTGTCTTTAATCAACAAGGAAACACCATCAACACATGATGAAATGTTCTTTGATTGATTGAGAGACAATCGAACTCAATTTAAACTCATTTAAATTGACATGAGCATATAACTACACAAGTCATATATACTCAAAAGATTGTTTCAAGTTCTTGATCCTTTATATTGTATGACAAGAGGACATGGATCAATATAATTGAAACATCAAGTTAAATTATAAACTCCCCCTAGATGTGTGATTCATGTATATATGAATTAAAAACATAATGCACATATTTGGTCTAAAGCAATGGAAGAGTTCATACTTTAACTTAAATTCTAAGTATGCATTTATATAATAGAATGAATACGAGTGCATACCTTAGGTTTTCTATTTTCCATCCAAGTATGAGACTAATAAGAATAAGACTTAATAAAACATGTTAGTCTCATAATGATTAGATTTGTCATTAAACAATGATTCAACATTAATATTAAACCAATCACCAAAACCAATAGAGCTTGAACTTACAATGGCCTCGGCTCGCTGGGAATGCGGCCGAGCTTACCCTGGTCGTAGTCGCGCTTCCAGCGGATGGCGTCGTCTGCATCCGCGTAGCGTTCCACTATTCTGAACAGCTTGTTGACACTGAGGTCGGTGGTGATCTCCAGGTCCTCCGTAAGACGCCTGTCCTGAACGCCAAACTTCAAAGCTTTGATGACAGCTTCGTTGGAGACATTTGGGATGGATTCCTCGCGCGGGTAAACCGGCGGACGAAGTCACGGAGAGGTTCACCCTTGCCCTGGATGATGCGGTCCAGGTCCCTTTCCCGTCCAGAGCGCTCGTAGCAGCTCTGGAAGTTTGATCGGAGAGCGCTCCGCACTTAGCTCTATGACCGAAAGGCACCAGGAGCGTGGTTGAAAAGCTAGGTGCGAGCGACGGTGGGGAGGTAGTTGGCCATCATAGCCTCATCCCCGCTAGCCGTCAGGATCGCTGTGGAATGGATCGAAAGGAACTCGTCGGGGTTCTTGATCCCGTCGAACCGCTCCATCGCGGAGGGGCAGAAGCGAGTCGGCTAACGCACCCGGTGAAGGTCGACGGAGTACGCTGGGCAACCGTATGTTGGGGCAGCATGGTCGCCGCTGCTACGGTCGGAATCGCCGTCGGCGAGGTGATCAAACTTGAGCCGACGGTGCACCCCACGTCGGGCTTGATAGACAGGGAGGGCATCATCAGGGCGGCGGTGATTGCGAGCCTTCTGCCGCCTGGGCGGAATGTCCGGAGACAGACCCCCAGAAGCGCTGCTACTTGAAGGAGCGCTGTCACCACCCTGGCGATCGCGGATGCCCGCGCATCAGGCCTGCGCCTTGGCGAGGTGGGGACGGTTGCGGCGGGCTCTTGGCCCGCGGGTACGGAGTTGGCCAGCGAGGACGGCGGTGGCCGCGCGACGAACTGCCATCGCTTCTTAGGGAGCGAGGTTCGGGCGATCGTTGACGTCCTTGCTGCGAGGGGGTGACCTCGTCGGCCGCCCTGCTAAGTTCCTCAGCAAGGGATCGGCGAAAGAGGGCCGTCGTTGCCCGGGTGGGATCGGCCATGACCCGGGCGATGGCCCGCAAGCGTTCCCGGTTGGGATCGTCCTGACGAATAGGGCTGTGATGCCCAAGCGAGGTGTGGAGCCCCTCGCGCTCTTCCCATCGGAGGGCGGTGATGGCCTGGTTGATGGCAACCCACACCAACCGACGCGCCTCCTCCGGGGCTTCTGGGTCATCGTCACTTGCTTCCGCGCTTGCCTCGTGGCTACCGGCCATGAAGGCCAGGCGCCCGCGCGGCGACAGCGAAGGCGAGAACATGGAGGTGGAGCCCTCGCGCTTAGGAACCGCGTCCGGGTCCAGCCTCGCTGACGGTGACATGTCGTCGTTGGAGCCGAAGGTGCTGGTGACACTGGAGCGGTGAACTCCGAATGAGCGAAACTCGGGCCCCACGGTGAGCGCCCGCTGTCGTCGATCGGGACCGTCAACCGCAGAAGAAAGAAAGGGGGAGCGAGGTGTCTGCTCGGGAGCGGGACCCGAGGTCGCGCTTGTTCGGGGGCTTCAGGCGTCGCGGGGAAGTCGTCCAAGAGAGGATGTCAGATATGGGGATTTATACTGGTTCAAGCCCCCAAGGTCGGGTAATAGCTCTACTCCAGTTTTGCCCTGAGGCTAAGGGTGTATTATCAGCTTTGTGGAAGACTACAAGGACGGGACCCAAGCAAGAGCAGGGGGCCGCGCCGTTCTTCTTTGTGGTGTCGCGAGTCGGGGGTTGCCCTTGTCTCCTGTTTTTCTGTCTTGTGGCTACTCTGTTCTTCTCTCCCTGTGTTCGACTCGTGTTCTTGTCCTCCCTCCCCCCCCCCGTAGTTGGGGTGACCTGCTACTTTTGTAGCCCTCGGGAAACCTTGCTGCTTGGTCCCGAGGCCGACGTTAGGAGCCCGTGGCGATTTGACGGAGGCTCAGAAGTCGTTGCTAGCCGTTGGGAGTCTGACGGGAGCTGTTGAGATCTTGACGGGAGCTGTTGAGATTTTGACGGGAGTTGTTGAACTGTAGTTCCCACGCAGGGGCAGGTAGGGTGCTGATTCCCACGCAGGGGAGAGTCTTACATAAGATAAAAATAGAAATGTTACAGATATCCCTTTCCTTGGTGCCGGCGGGGGCGTCGGGGTCGAGGGCGAGGCGTCGAGGTCGAGGGCGCCTGCACCTGCGGCGGTGCCCGAGCTCGAGCTTGCCGGCCCCGATCCCGACCATCGAGGGGGCATCATCTTGGTCGGGAATGAGCCCTTGTCTACGTAAGGCCACCACGAGGCCAGGGGAGATGCTTACACATGGCGAGGGTACCGATCCCCGACAACTCCGTAATAATGTCACTAGAACTAACCAATTTTATTTTTGCAGTGTGCCCAATAGGGACAGGGAAATAACCTATGTGCCTTCCACGTTAGCCATAACATGCGAACCCTCGTCGATACAAAGAAGATCAGCGATGCAACTACGTTGAAAAAGGCCCATCTGGAGGCAATTCGAGAACACCCCTCTGACTTCTTGATGCGTGAGGTCATACATCCAAAAGGTACATTCCACGATGCCTAATTTGTGAAACTTGAGTATTCTATTGGTTAATTTGTGAAACTTGTTTGAATTTGTGAATTGTAATTGCGCATTCCATTGATTAATATAATATTTGAGTTGATTTCTGAAATGATTGTGTAATCTATGATATAATCCGCTTCTAATCTATTAGTTAATATAACATTTGAGTTGATTTCTGTAATGGTTGTGTATTCTGTGATATATTAATCAGCTTCAGATCTATCTGTTAATATAACATTAGAGTTGATCTCTGAAGTGGTTATGTAATCTGTGATATAATCAGCTTGTGATGTGTGTAATCTGCTTGCGATATAATCTGTGTAATCTACTTTTTCGAGGGTATGTCTAGCATTTCCTGAGGCTAGCCAATAAACAGAAAAATATACAGCAGTAAAAAATAATATCACAGACGGTTCTTTCACATCACTGACATATATTTATAGATGGTTCACAAAACCGTCTGTGATGATATTTTAGAACCGTCTATGATAATTTTTTTTTTGTAGCAGTGTGAATCGCAACCTCCTTTGCTCATCAAGAATGCACACGTTCTTTTAAGCCAGAGGCAGTAGCTAGAGGGTGGTAACTAACTCTATGTTTGGTTGTTGTACCAAGTGGTATATATATGAGATGGTTAAAGAAAAAAAATCATTCATGTGTTTGATTGTTTGAATGGAACCATCCCATCCTAAATAGTGAGATACAAATTTATGAAATATTTTCTATAGATGCGGAACCATTCCATTCACTCAAAATAATAGAACCAAATAGTATTGAACTATTCCATCGTATTTAATCTTATCTCACCAACCAAACACATTATAAATGGAATGAGACCAATATCACGTTCCAAGTGAAATGATTGCACCTGATGGCAATTGTATGGAAGGACAAAATCGGATGCTCAACGGCACAACCTACAACGCATGTATCTGTCATTGTTTATTCGGCAGATGATGCCAGTCATCGATATTAGTTGGTGACCAAACGACATTCTTGGCTCGTGGATTATTCGCAACACACACTTCATGGGGACCAGTGCTGACTTAAGAAATGTTTTACTTTGTACGTTCTCGAATTCATGTTATTCGAGCTTTTAAATTTTGTCTTAAATACATACTCTTTTCGGTTCGTAAAAACTTATCGATTTGAGATACGTGTAGTCAAATATTTTAAACTTCAGTTATCGATATCTTTTAAAATATTTAGATTGGATGCATAAAAATCATATATGTAGATTCGTCTCAAAACGTACTTTTGTAATATTATAACTTTATTAGATTTTAAAATATATTACAATAGAAATTAGTGGTCAAAGTTGAGTTTTGAAAACCGAGTCGATTTCCAAAAAGATAACTATTTGTGACCAGAGGGAGTATCATTCTACAAGTTTTATGTGACTTCTTACCATTTTTTTATTCTATCCACCTTCCTTTTAGCTATTGTCAATATAATTCGCTACAATAGACTAAAGTAAGATATATGATTCAAAAATATAATAAAGACAAGAACTTATTATTGTCAATATAATAAGTCTTTTATAGATGTATCTTGGTATAAATGCAAGAAATTAGAATAATATCTGTTCAGAAACAGATGGAGTACCTAAGTTGATGGAGTATCTAAGTTGTATACACGTCATCATAGGAGACGGCAGATCAAAATATTGAAGTAAGAACATTTTCTTTTCATTTCAAGAATTGGAAGACGATATACCAAAGTTTGTAACTAGTTTATACTTTGTTCTTTCCAGATCGAATTCCATAGTTAATGGCTCCGTTCTGTTTTACTTGTGTTTTGGACATCCGATACAGCCACTGATACACATATTGAACTATTGTTTTTTTCTAATTATATGTTAGTAAAAATTATAAAAAAATACAACAATGTGAAAGTATTTTTTTATGATAAATCTAGTGATAACATTCTCACATACCAAATTCAAATACCATTCCATATATTAGCTGTCAAAGTTTTAAAAAGTTGACTACATACACTCTAAACCAACATCTAAAAAAGAATACAAGAGGACATTCCGAGAGCTTGCAGGGCAGAGTTTCATTACAAGTGTAGTTATCACGCAAACCCAGAAATTTGACCCAAAAAAAAATACCGACTTGTCATTTGCCAGCTATAGCATTAGTGGCAGAACCATTATTTTTCTTGAACGGGCTTGGGAATAGCATCATCACGGCTTTGACACAAGCATTATGGTGCATCACCCTGATGCTTATCTCCCAATTCAAGGACTTCTTCATCCAAGGTTATGGGGGCTTCATGTTTGGAGATGTCAGATCACTCTATTAGTTGAGTATTTTTTTTCAAATTAACTAATTTATTCTCTGAGCTTTAGGGATTTGTGTACTGAACTCCATATCAAAACCAGTGTCCGCATGGAAGAGATTCATCTATGGTGGTCACTGCTAGGGATGGCAATGGGGTTCCGATCCCTGTTTCCTCGCAGGGAATTCCCCTATTAGGGGACGGGATGGGGGAAATCTCGCCCCGTGGGGGGTTTATCGGGGAAAATGTTGTCCCCGTCGGGGATCGCGGGAACGGGAACGTTCCACCATTCTCCATCCCCAATCCCCGTCTCCGTCCCCGTGTTATTACTTCTAGGTGGGAGCAAATGATTATTCTCAAAAGAAAAAAGAATATATGTGAGATCATTATTAATAAACATGCTAAACATGAATTACTCTCGTGATTCACTCACACTTAATCACACATGCACCATTAATCTAGTGATTTATCCATGTAGTATGTGATATTTTATATAGCATTTTCGGGGATTAGTCCCCGTCGGGGCCCCGCAAACCCGTCGGGGATCGGGGACAAGGAAGAATTAAGCCCCGTGTACGGGGTCGAGGATATGGACGGAGAAATTTTGCTTATCGAGAATCGGGAATGAAAGGGTGCTCCCCGCGGGGATTTTCCCGTTGCCATCCCTAGTCACTGCGCAAGGCCAGGAATTTGCCACCAACCATAGATGAGAACTGCACTATAACGATAGAAAAGTAGATATTGGTCTATTTGATTGCACATATATAGACAACCCAATTGTAAGATACTGTATATCTAAGCTGAATTAACTATAATCTGAGCCAGGTTTGATCAGCGGTGAACCCAGCCAAGAATTTCAGTGGCCCATCTCCTTTAAAAATCGAAGTCAACACAAGGATTTTCTATAAATTGCAAAAGAACCTAAGCGTGAATAGAACAGCCCATGGCTCATACCCATGTAAACAGTAAAAAGAATTCTATGGCACCAGATGCCTTATAACATCCCTTAAAAAAACTAGACATATGACAAAAGAAAATACATATATCCAAGCAACTAAATCTTCTTCTCTCTGCCTCTTTCAATATGTATCATGTGTCTTTATTTTAAGAGAGATGCTATACATACTACAAGGTACCTAGTGCCATATAATTCTTTTTCTATGTAAACCTGTTGGGCGGATGGGGCACAGGTGGGGCATGGAATAATTCTTTTTCTATCCAACCCTCCTCTCCTCGATTTTTGCAAATTTGGCCCTCTCACGAATACATTTGCAAAAATAGCCCGTCTCAGCGTCGGAAGGTGACACATGTCACCTTTTGCTCTCCCCTACCGCGGAATGAGCCTCCTGCGCTCCTCACCCACAATAGTTGGCCTCCCGTGCATCCCGGCCTCCTCCCGTGCCCCCAGGTTAATGTAGCCCGGCTGCTGCGCTGCCTGGCCACGGGAGCTACTGGTCCCGTGCCCCTGGCCTGCTCCCGCGTTCCCAGGCTGCCGCACTCCCTAGGCACGATAGCTTTGGCTTCCGTGCTCCCCTGGTGTGGGAGCGCCTTCCACGGTAAGAAGGGGGTAAATCTGCAAATGATTTCACGTGGGTGCTAGATTTGTAAAAAAACTAGATGATGAGGTTAGAAAAGGGATGATTTTCATATAGGTTAGGCTTCAACGCTTTTCAAACCCTCTCGTACTTTTTTCCTTGCAAATCTTGCCCCGTACAACACAATTGCAAAAATAGCCTTCTCCTCATCACCAAAGCGTTGGCATGTGTCATCTGTCACGCTCATATACCGTGGTAGATCCTGCCGAGCTAGGGCATCACGGTAGGTCCTTCTGCCGTCCTACTAAGTCGCTCACACGATAGCGACCTTGCTGGGCCCGTGTGCGCAAGACTGTAAGCACGCTCGCTCTGCAGAATCGTGGTTCTCGATACATGGCTAGCCACGATATACATATATGGTAGGTGACACATATTACCTATTGACGCTTCTACAGTGAGGAAGAAGGTTATTTTTATAATACTACCTTTCCTAATCTTTGCAGAGTTCCTTGCCTCTCGTTGGTTTGAGTCGGTGGGTGAGCCGGCTCGGCTCGCGGCTCGAGCCGAGCCGGAAAAAAATCGTGTTTGGGTCCTTTTTCAAAAAATAAATTGCGATTAGGTCTTTTTGAAAAAATTTACGATTAGGTCCTTTTATTTTAAAGAAAATTTATATTACGTCTAGGTCCTTTATTCGTTTTAAGCACTGCGCTCGGGTCCTTTTACTAAAAACTAAAATTATAAATAGGTCCTTTTATGTGAAAAAAATACGTTCAGATCCTTTTTTTTTGAAAAAATACACATTGCATTTAGGTCCTTTTTCATTTTTCTAGCATTACGTTTAAGCCCTTTTGCGGAAAACACAAAATTCTTTTTAGGTCATTTTCACGTTTTCCCTCGGTTTGCTCTTGTAGAGAGCGGCGGTCGCACGTTTTCTCGATTTGCTCGCGTGAGGAGCGGCGCCCGCGGCGTGTCACGACGCGTTTGGTTGTCTAGTTACGTTTATCCTGAGGTTAAACTTGTGAAATAAATGTGCAAGAGAGCCAGAAAAGCCTAAGCTTGGCTGGACTGCCCTGGCTACCGTGGTTTTGATTTATGTTTTACATGGCGCTGCAACATGGGCATCAGAAAAAAGTGAGCAAAGCTCCCCCAACAAGGAGACAACTCCTACCAAACCTGAAAATCTGCTCTCTGGTTTCCCCGTACGCATGTGTGACACGGACACACTGACACTGCGTTTGCGGTGGAGATCGCACACAATCGAACAGCTAGGTCCAGGTGCAGGTGTGCAATCCTCAGTTCACCGCGGGCTTCCTTCGGGGCGAACCCATTTCCTTTCCACGTGGATTTTGCGATTCTAGAAGCTCCCAGTGTCCCACTCCTCAAACTCCTCCCAAACACGGCTCAACACTTTCTGTGGAGGATGGATTGATGGCTCTTTTTGAGCAACTTCAGCTTCGATTTTTCTCTCTTTAAACTTCCAAATGACTGGTTTTTGTAACCAATGATAAAAAATAGCAACTCATTTATACTCCTTCCGTTGATAAATATAAGACGTATTTTGACTTGGCACAAGGATTTAAGTTGTGATAAAATTGAGAAAAACATGAGAGGAAATGACTTACATATCCCTCTTAATTATCTTGGAAGATGAGAGATAATACTTTGTGTAGGTGGTAATGAATAAATGCATATGATTGAGAGAGAATAAATAAGGGTATATACGGAAAGACTCATTAAATCTACATACACGTCTTATATTTTTCAACAAGGCTATTCAAACTATAGGCCTTATATTTATCAACAGAGGGAGTACTAAAGAAGCTAAAAGCTAGAGTTTAATCTGACTTTAATAAATTAGGATTCTAACTTTATCGCTGTAATTAAAAAAAGGCGAGTGCTAGCAATCGGACGTTCGATCCCTGCTCATTCGGAGTAACATTTTTTTTTCCATTCGTACAATATTTTTTTCCTACGTGTGCAACTATTATCGAGCATTTTTGTTGCACACAGTGATTACAAATGTTGCACGCATGGAAAAAAAATGTTACAACGATCTAGATCGACATTTGTAATGTTATCGAAAGAAAATATTACATGAATAAAAAAATATGAAAAATTATCCCCTCCTATAAAATCCTAAACCTCAAAGACAAGCTTCCAAATACTAAACCTGTAAACCAGTTCCTCCGTGACAACTGATCTGTGCTGTCAGACGGTCCTACGTCGAGACGAGCGCTCGCAGTTTCCGTTTGCCGAACGCGCCCCACGCCCTCTCGAATAGGCAGCTTCCTCTGCGTCCACTCGAGCAACAGAGCGACGCAACTGACGGCTGGACCAGATATAACGCGGACCCCACATGTCAGCTGCTAAGTCACCCAGCGTTGGGGCTTCCGCCATGTTGCCGTAGCCGAAGACCCAAAGCGAAAACGGCTCGCCCCTCGTGCGCCGCGGCTGGTTTTGGTTCGGTGGCGCGGAGCACGGCACCGGGCCCCGCTTTCCAGGTGCTCCGCGCCGGCCGCGGCCGCAAAGCGCAAACGAACGCCGCTGAGCCGTTCGTACCCCCGTCTCCCCCTCCTGCCTGCCCACCTCACGGCCATTTCCTCGCGCTTGCCCCACCCGTCACCCGCACAACACACACACACTCCACTCCACTCCCGTACTCCGCTCCCGCCCCCACCGCGTGCGCTGTTCTCTCCCGGCTGCGGCGCGTACGAGCGTGGGCGAACCAGCCCGTGCACCCCCGCCATGTCGTCGGCGGTCGCGTCCTCCACCTTCCTCCTCGCGCTCGCGTCCGCCTCCCCGGGGGCCCGCAGGCGGGCCAGGGTGATCGCTCCGCCCCTCCACGCCGGGGCGAACAGGTGGCTGGCGCTGCGCTGGCCGCCGCAGCGCACGTCTCGAGATGGAGGAGCGGTGGTGCTTGCGGAGGCGGGGGCCGCGGGGAAGGACGCGGCGCCGGAGCGGAGGGACGGCGACGCGGCATCCGCGAGGCAACCCAGCGCAGCGCGCGCCGGCGGCGCGGGCA